>CATIWR010056064.1:0-49050 GCA_949677035.1 Omphalea diandra | reverse complement strand
ATTTATATGTAAAAGGCAACAATTCAATCACATATACATGTAATATGACATAATCACATCATAAAATTATCACACATATACACATTAGAATCTAATTATCGTTTTTACTCACCTTTTGATGTAATCAACCTTTACGGTAGGACGGTAGGGTTGGTTCTCTTTCTAGGGCTTCCTCAAAATGTTAAAATCCTAACATTTGATACATACATGGTTATAAGTATGCCAAAATGATTATGAATGCTTGGTATGCAACTATGGCATGATCCATGCAAGTGGACCTAGTGTTTATGCATGTTTTTCCTTGTATGGCAGCCTTAGCTTGCTGCACTCTCATAGCAATAATTATAGATATACTTATCCAAATGACTTGATTCGTTTTTTAAAATAAACTAGGCATATAACGATATAACATATTCAAATTTCAGGCCAATATAAGACACAAAAAATAGGATGAATTTTTGAATTTTGCTATATTTCAAAGCCATCTCAATCTGAGTAGGTCTTACATTCTTGGGTATATCTCCAATTGTACAAATCAAATTGCAAAACTGATTTATCAAATGTTATAAAACACATAAAGGAACATTGTTCATATTTTACTCATTGTCTAATTCAGTCTATAAAATTACCAAAATAAATGACCATTCTTAGGGTGAGCAGATGTTCAACATGGTGATAATCAGTCATAATAAAAGTGCAATATCTCAACAGCCATACAAAATTTGGCAACAATATTTTATGGTCATATAGATAATATATAAATATATAACTTTCAAGTTTAACACATTGCTAAATTCCTAATCTATGGCTATCAAATTCTTGAAAAACAAAATTAAAAGACATGAGAGGTTTCATTTGGGTATAGGGTCAAGTCACTATCAATGAGCCATATCTTTTTCCACACAAAAAATCAATCCAAAATGCTTTACATGTGTTTGTATGGGATATAACCCTACAAATTTCATGTTTTATACTTTGTCAAAATCAGAACCTAAGGCCATCAAAATATAAGAAAACAGAAAGACTGAGGTGATTTCAGTTAGTTGTGAACCAGCCCTAATGGAGGAGCCATAACTCCTCACACACATCAAATCAAGCAAAACTGTTTCATATGCATTTATATGAGAAATAAAGATACAACTTTCATATTTTGTACTTTCTCTAATTCTTCTTCTAGGATTATGTAATCATGGGTACAAAATTCTTCGCTAACAATAAAATCAACACAATCAACTCTTGTTCTTTTGAATTTCTACTTCCATCCAAGAGTTCTACCTCAAATACTCCATAATTCCTACTAACCATGCATGATTAACATGTCATGAGGAGTTATTTTCATTTGAGAAGAAGATAAATTAACTTACCTATTGTCCTAGAACCAGAAAACCTTAGGCTTCCTCCTTAGGCAGCTTACTCTTCTCCCTCTCTCTCTTCTTCTTCTTCTTTCCTTTCTTTCCTCCTTAGATCTCTCTTTCTTCTAGTGTACCTCACATCTAAGCTCTATATTTTGATCCTAAAGGGTTAAAAAATTCCACTTTAAAACCTATTGTAAGAAGAAAAAATCATATTGTTGCATTCCTATTGGTTGGAAGTTCATTTTCCTCTTTTAGTCCCTCTTCTTCACTCCTTAAGCACCTCCATCCATCTCTTAATTCTTATATGCTCCTTATACTTTTAAATAATCTCTATAACACCATTATTTATGATGTTGCAACATGCATACAACATAAAACAATTTTTCATGCAACTATACAAACATTACATATATGTTCAAGTGTCCTAAATGCAATGGTGCATGTGTCATCATTGTGCTTATCCAATTCACGTATCTAAATGATCATTTATCCAATGCATACGTTCATGTGGGATTTCATATCATTTATGCAATGAATATGTTCATGTGATAATGCTAATGAATGTGGATGGGGATGTTACATTTCTTCCCCTCTTATAAAGAATTTCATCCTCAAAATTCAATACTTGTAAACAAATGTGGATATTATTGTTTCATGTTCTCTTCGATTTTCCATGTAGCCTATTCTTGTAAGTGGTTTCTCCATAACACTTAACTAAAGGGATTTCTTGATTTTGTAACTAGTTTATCATATAATCAATGATTTCCACTTATTCTTCAATGTAACTTACATCATCTGCAATAGTTATTGTTGGATCCCTAAGTATAGGTGTAGGATCCTACCGATACTTTCTTAGCATACTCACATAGAATACGTCATGAATCTAGGTCCTATGTATCGAGGACTTAGTTTTCCTTTCTTGTCAAATCGAATTTATTCCTTTCCATGGTGAACCTCGAAGGAACACTTTATCCCCCACCACATATTTCATTTCTCTTCTATGTTGGTCTGCATAGCTCTTTTTCCTATCTTGTGTTGCTTTAAGTTTGCTCTTGATTACCTTCACCTTGTCCATAGTATAGTTCTAGCCCTTCTAAAACACACATCCCTTCTTCATCCTAGTAGATAGGACTTCGACATTTTCTTCCATATAGTGCTTCATATGGTTCCATCTGTATACTGCTACGATAATGATTATTATAAGCAAATTCAATCAAGGCAATATATTCATCCCATGCACCTTTGAACTCTTTCACATAAACTCGAAGCATGTCTTCAAGTGTTTGAATTGTCCTTTCTGATTGCCCATCTGTCTGAGGATGAAAAGCGGTACTAAAACTCAACTTGGTACCCAAAGCCTGTTGCAAATTGACCCAAATTTGAGATGTAAATTGTGGATCTCTATCTGATACAATGGACACTAGAACACCATGTAATCTGACAATTTCATCCATATATTTCTTGGTTAAATGCTTAAGTGAACTACCCTATCAAATAAGCAAAAAGTGGGCTGACTTAGTCTATGAATGATCACCCATATAGCATCATTCTTCTTCAAAGTCCCTGCTAACCCATATATAAAGTCCATGGTTATTATTTTCCATTTCCATACTATAATCATTAATGGTTTCAATTTTCCAGTTGATGCTTGATATTCCATTTTGATCTACTGATAAGTCAAACATGTTGAAACATAGGTTGCTACATCTTTCTTCATTTTAGGCCACCAAAAATGAGATCGCAGGGTATTATACATCTTTGTCATTCTTGGATACATGGCATATGGAGCATTCCATGCTTCTTCTAGGATTTCTTTTTATAAGTTATCAATATTTGGCACACAAATACTAGAACCCAACATCAAGGCATCATTTCGAATATCAAAATCTCCATGTCTCCCATGTTTTACCATTTCAATCATTCTATGTAACTTTGGATCCTTGCCCTATGCTTCTTTAATTTGATCATGCAACATTAGTCTTACTAGAAAAGTAACAATCAATACCCAATTCTTTTGTATGTTTAGTTCCATATTCATAGCTCATAATTGAACTAAATAAGACAATGGAAATACCTATAAATGCTCTACACCACTTTTTGATTTCCTACTCAAAGCATCAACAACCACATTTACATTCCCTGGGTGATACTCAATGTTATAATCATAATCTTTTAGCAATTCTAACCATCGCATCTGTCTCATGTTTAATTCTTTTTGGCTTATCAAATACTTTAAGTTCTTGTGATTTATAAATATCTCAAAAGTTTCTCCGTACAAGTAGTGTCTCCATATTTTCAAAGCAAACACAATGGCAGCAAGTTTTAGGTCATGTACTGGATAAGATAATTCATAAGGTTTTAGTTATCTAGATGCATATTCAATTACCTTAACATGTTGCATTAATGCACATCCCAAACCTTGATGAAAGGCATCACTATATACTATAAATCCTCCATTACCAGTAGGAATGGCTAACACTGAAGCTGATGTCAATCTATCTTTTAATTCATCAAAACTCTCCTGACATGCTTTAGACCACTAAAATGGTACATTTTTTGAAGTAACTTAGTCAAAGGAGCAACTATAAGTGAAAACCCTCAATAAATCAATGATAATACCCAGCTAGTCCTATGAAACTTCAGACTTCTACAACATGCTTTGGGGTTTCCCATTTTACTATTGCTTCAATTTTGTTTGGATCCACCTCTATGCTCTTTTAGAAACTATATGTCCTAAAATTGCCACATGGTCAATCCAGAACTTGCACTTGCTTAATTTAGCAAACAACTATTTTTCCCATAAAATTTACAATACAATCCTTAACATGCTCTAAATCATCCTATGTAAGCACCGAGGGCTGGGCATCACTCCCTAGAATGGTTTCCCATTAATCATATGTATCCCTCTGTAATAGCAACCTACCTAATCAAACTTTTCTTTTGGTGTGCATTTCATCAAATTCAAAACTCTCTGTGTTCTATTTAGTCATGTCTCTGCCACTGATGGATTTATGGTACCACTGGAGTCAACTATACCTTATTTTCTTAATTTGTCATACCTTCTCTCTCTTTGAATTTCTGGACCCCGCACAATTGGTTCACCAATTTTATGTTGTGGTTGACCATGAGATATGTGTTGTGTATGAGAATGTGTAAGAGGTTTAACTATGTCAATAGGTTGATCTCTTAATTATTGGCATGATGCTTTTATGGAATGCAAATCGGCTGACTCTTCTCTCCTTCATGGGTACTACCATGACTACCCTATGCTGATGCCCTATATACATATAAGACTGTCATATGATAATGCATAATAGTGCAAAAGTCATGTCATCTTCATATGTATGTCCCTATGGAACCTATCCCTACTCTAATACCAAAAACTGTAACATTCATTTTCATTTACAAAACTCATAGCATTCATGTCCGACAATACATATGCATAAAGATGTTATTCATCATACACACACAATCCAATATATGTTTAATATACATATATGTTAATTAATGTTTAAGGCTAATGACTATAAACTGGTTCCTATCTAAATGTATGTACATGACACAAGGAGAGAGAGAGTTGAAATTCAGCCGACAACTTGTGGTTCATGTGTCTCGATGCAAAACTCTAAGTACCAAAATGTCCAACTTATGCTTTAGTATTTGAAAAAAATTTACAATTTGGTGAGTCTCGACTCAATGAATAAAAACAATAGTCAGATTCTTATGGCACAACTAACATAAGAATATCATCAGGATACATTAAAAGTATAATAATTGACTATGCAAGTGCAAGCGTAAGTGCAATAGATTTATTTTTGTGTCGTGACCTTGCAAGACAAATACTGCTCTCGGGAATTCATGTGATTCAAGTGACATTTGATTTTGCTGGCCAACATATAACAAGTGAACCATTTGATCCATAGCATGTGCGAATAGGACATATTAGTCCATCTTCCATGTGATTTGTAAGTGTTTGACAAGCTGGTCACAACATCTTTTTAGTTCCATATGCAAGTGTTCATAACAATGGTATTCCAAGTAATCATTAAGACCATATAATTCTCACTTGACTTGTATTCATATGTAAAAGGTAACAATTCAATTCCATATAAATGTAATAGGACATAATCACATAATAAAATTATCACACATATACACATTAGAATCAAATTATTATTTTTACTCACCTTTTGATGTCACTAACCTTTACGGTAGGTTTGGTTCTCTCTCTAGAGCCTCCTCAAGGTGTTGAGATCCTAAAATTTGATACATACATGGTTATAAGTACACCAAAATGATTATGAATGCTTGGTATGCAACTATGACATGATCCATGCAAGTGGACCTAGTGTTTATGCATATTTTTCCTTATATGGCAGCCTGAGCTTATTAAACTCTCATAGTAATAATTCTAGATATAGTCGTCTAAATGACTTGATTCTTTTTTTAATAAACTAGACACATAATGATATAACATATTCAAGTTTCAGGACAATATAAGACACGCAAAAAATGAAGTGAATTTTTGAATTTTGCTCTGTTTCAATGTCATCTCAGTCTGAGTAGGTCTTACATTCTTGGGTATATCTCAAATTGTACAAATCAAATTGCAATACTTATTTACCAAATGTTACACAACACATAAAAGAACATTGTTCATGTTTTACTCATTGTCTAATTCAGCCTACAAAATCACCAAAGTAAATGACCAATCTTAGGGTGAATAGATTTTTAACATGGTGATATTTAGTCATAATGAAGGGGAAATATCTCAACAGCCATACAAAATTTGGCAACAATATTTTATAGTCATATAGATAATATATAAATATACAACTTTCAAGTTTAACACACTACCAAATTCCTAATCTATGGCTATCAAATTCTTGAAAAATAGAATTAAAAGACAAGTAAGGTTTCATCCGAGTATAGGGTCAGTCACTATCAATGAGCCATATCTATTTCCACATAACAAATCAGTCCAAACTTCTTTATAGGTGTTTAAAAGGGATATAACCCTATAAATTTTATGTTTTATACTTTGTCAAAATCAGAATCTAAGGCCATCAAAATATAAGAAAACAGAAAGACTGAGGTGATTTCAGTTGGTTGTAAACTGGCCCTAATGAAGGAGCCATAACTCCTCACACACACCAAATTAAGCAAAACTATTTCATATGCATTTATATGAGGAATAAGTTACAACTTTCATATTTTGTGCTTTCTCTAATTCCTCTTCTAGGATTATGAAATCGTGGGTGCAAAATTATGCTCTAACAATAAAATCAATACAATCAGCCCTTATTCTTTTGAATTTCAACTTCCATCTAAGAGTTTCACCTCAAATACTCCATAATTCCCACTAACCATGCATGATTAATGTGTCATGAGGAGTTAACTTCATTTGCAAAGAAGGTAAATCAACTTACCTAATGTCCTAGAACCAAAAAACCTTAGGCAGGCAGCTCACTCTTCTCCCTCTCGTTCTTCTTCTTCTTCTTCTTCTTTTTTCCTTTCTTCATTTGCTCTCTCTTTCTTCTACTGTACTTCATATCTAAGCTTTGTATTCTGATCCTAAAGGGTTAAAAATTCCACTTGTAAGCCTATTGTAAGAAGACAAAATCATGTTGTTACATTCCTATTGGTTGGAAGTTCACTTTCCTCTTTTAGTCCATCTTCTTCACTCCTTATCACCTCCATCCATCTTTTAATTCCTAGATGCTCCTTATACTTTTATGTAAGCTCTATAACACCATTAATTATGATGCTATAACATGAACACAACATAAAACAATTTTCCATGCAACTATACAAACATTACATATATGTTCAAGTGTCCCAAATGTAATGGTGCATGTGTCGTCATCGTGCTTATCCAATTCACGTATCTAAATGATTATTTATCCAATGCATATGTTCATGTGAGATTTCATATCATTTATGCAATGAATATATTCATGTGATAAGGCCAATGAATGTGGATAACGATGTTACACATATTTCCAAGATTTTCCAAATGTGAGAAGAACTTTCTTTCTCTTGTCATGTGCTTTGACCATCCATTATGAAGATATCAGTCTCTCTTCAACTAGGGATTTCAATCACATATGCAAAATAATGAAGGTTATATCTTGGGTACCCAAACCTTCTTAGGTCTTAAGGGTTAGCTTTGGCCAATTGCTCATCATGCCTTCTAAATTTACAATGATAGGCAATGTGGCCATAAATACCACAATACAAACAATCATCATCAAAGTGAGCTGGTATCCTTTCCTTTAGTGAACTTATTGGAATTTTCCTTTAGCTTAAAGTTCTCAGTTGTGAGAGACTCTACTTCTTTAGCTAGAGTTTATTGACTCTTAGCACATTCTTTCAAGGATTTGTTTTCTTTTCGAAGAGAAAAGGTACTATACTTGAGAGTCTCAATGCTCATAGCGAGTTTGGTAATTATAGAGTACAACTTATCTATAGAGTATGAGTCAAAAAGATTTACCTCTTTGTCATCATCACTATCACTATCATTACTGGATGCGTGTTCATTTGATTGCTCTCTATTTCCATGAGACAAAGGTGGTAAGCTCCTTTCTTATTTCATCCTTATCAAGTTTGTAATCACTAGAGTCATCCTGAGTGGCTTTGTACACTTCCTTTCCTTTCTTAGATGTGTATTTTCTAAAGGGTCTTATTTTTCTTGATCTTAGGACAATATGATTTTATGTGCCCTTTCTCATTACATCCATAATAGGTGAGTTGACTCTTGTAGCTTCTTGCCTTTCTACCTTTTTTGTTTGAAAGGAATTTCTTTAATTGGTTAGAGATGAAGGCAAGATGCTCATCTTCGCTATTATCTTAATCATCACTAGAAGAGGAAGATGTGAGTATATAAGAAGTAGATGAAGTTTAAAATGTACCTCTTTGGCTTTCAATACTAAGTCTTTCTTTCTTATCTCAATGTTTTTAATAGGCTTTTAAGGAGTGATCTCATGAGCTATAACTTTTTCATAAGATTATTAAGTGATAGGACCTTCAGTTTGTTGGCTTCCTTTATAGTTGTCTTTTTAGCTTCCCACTTATCTTTAGGAAGTGTTCTCATAATTTTTGCTACCATGTCCTCATTTGTATATGCCTTCACTAAGGTCTTGAGAGTGCCCATAATATCTATGAATTTGTTGTACATCTCAGTGATAATCTCACCAAGTTGGTATACAAATGTTTTATAAATGTATGTATGCATTTGTATCTTCTTCTATGCATTTGTGTCTTCTTCTTTTTCACTTCATTGGTTCCTTCACGCCGAGTCTGTAATGTGTCCCATATTTCTTTGGCTGATGTACACATTTTTAGCTTAGCATATTGAGACTTGTGAATTGCACAAAAAAGAACATGCATTATTCTTATGTTATTTAGGTTTGCCTTTTTTTCTTTAGTAGTCCACTCATTCTTAGACTTTGGTACAAGAACATCTTCAACTAGCTTTGTTGGAATTTCTCTTCCTTCCTCAGTAAGCTTAAGGTGCTATCAATAATCTTTACATAAGTAAGTTTCTGGGCACTTACCTAGCCTTTATTGGTGTTAGATTTTCAAACACTATCAACTTCTTGCAAGTAGTTCACAGTTACTACTTAAACCTTAACCTAAAGTAGTTTCTAGGTACTACCTTAAACCTTTCACAAGAGATACTTTCAAAGAGTCTCTAAACAATGAGTTACATAATAAGAGATTATAACTCTTTTAGAAGAAGGAAAAACTCTCTCACCTAAGCAAGAATGGATGCTTAAAATACACATTCACAAGGTGTATTTGATATGAGTAAGAAGGTAAAAAAAAGTTCTTGAGAAGTTTGATCTTCAAATTATGTTTAGAAGATAACTATTTTAATTGTTTCTCAAACTTGATCAATGAATGTCTTTTAGATGCTAAATAACTCTTTGTTCATAATGTAACAACCTTTTAGATTCAAAATGATTTTCATAATGGATTACTTACTTAATAGAATAGTTCTTTTTTTCAATTTTTATTGGGAGCAGTTCCTTTTATAGGCTGAATAAGGAACTAGCCATTAGAAAAGAGTTGTCACTTCACATTATAGCTGTAAGTAATTAACACCCTTTGAGGAAATTCCATACACATAGCTAAGGCATCCACCAAGGTTGATTTCATGTAGATAGGTGGTTGATAGTCAATATTTAGCTTCAACAGTCATTCAACCTATCAAAATGGCCATTGAGACTATCTGTTGAGAGTTGGTGGCTCAAGACTCTTCCTTCCCTTTTTTTTATTTGATTAATCCACTTTTTCTTTAATAGTCATTGGAAGTAAGCGATGATCATTGATTTTAACCTCAATGTTTGTTGTCGTATGCTTAATGCTTATTGTTGATTTCAAGAAAATATGATATTTAAGCTTTGTTTTTCAAAATCTGCATAAGTGATTCAATGCTTATTGGAGTTCTTGCAATGCCTATTAGAAACATGTCAATGCCTATTGAATATTTGAGTGTATCTCGTTGGAAGGTCCAGAAGGTGTAGCTCAAACTAATGCACTTTTTCAACATTGATTGTAAAAGTATAATGCATGTTGTGAGGTCCACAATGCCTATTGCCAAATGGTAATGTTCGTTGATCTATGTAGCTAAGTTTGCTTTGATTTTCACTCTTTAATACATAGAGTTTTTCAACATTCAATTCAAATGTGCCAAAAGCAAATTCTTCTCTAATAATTACAGTTCAAGGAATTGATGTACCTGCAAGATTTAACACGAACAATCTTAGGCAAATGTTAGCCCTAAGTCTTATTTGTAATCATCAAAATAAGAACTTGAAACCTAAAAGGTTCAACACTAGGTTCTCACTAAGAATCACTTATAATGGTGTCTTACATAACTTAATCTTTTCTAGGAGCTTGAAAGTCTAAAAATCTACCTCATTATTGTACCTTATGATAAAAAAAAAAAAAAAACTCTCCTATTAAGAATGTTGACAGAATTCAAGCTTGAGTAGCTCTAGATGAACTTCTACAAAAATGCAAAGTAATGGTGAGAGCAATAGTTTTACCTTCCTAAAGTATACAAAGTCACCTCCTCAAACGATAAGTCAAATAACTCCATCATCTTATGGATATATGGATAATCCAAGTACAACAAAGCATTCTCATATGCAGTCGAGCTTGGTAATCCATGATGGCACTAAACTCTTTATATAATGGACATATATCCACTCTTTAATAGTTTAATGTATGAATATCTTTTTTTCTCTCTCTCTCTCTCTCTCTCACACACACACACACACATACACATTCTTTTCATTTCTTTCTTTTATATATATTTTTAATAAGTGGAACTCAATTTAGGTTCTTTAGAGGCGATCGTTGATTTCTCACCTTTATTTATCTTATTCTGGAGAGCAATAAATTTTTATTTTCTTTTCCACTTAAGCTCAAAGTCTAAATTAAATATTTAAACATATATGATTAAAACCATAACATATTTTAGAGTTATATAGAAATCAAAACTTGCTAAAAGAAGTATGATTTTGAAGAAGGCATCATCAAATCTTCATCTTTGGGTCATCATATCATGGGTTTAAAAAGAATACATTAAACATGCTAAAAAGAATACATTAAAATCTAATGTACATAAAAGTAAGGTGTAAACCCAAAGGATACAAAAAGAATATGCCTTTGCCAGCCTACTTCTTAGCTCATAGAGGTCATCATTGTCTTTCAACCTAAAGCTATAAGTTTGGATTACCTATTTCTCAACTGCTTCAAAAGTCATCACCTTCTCATTTAATGAGGTTGAAATGCCTAATTCTTTAGTATGATTCTAGTGCCATCTTCTTGGTTTTACTATTAATGAAATGCTTCCTTTCAAATGATACCATCTTCTCAAATCTATTGTAAATGAAATTATTACTTCTTAGCTCTATTGCTAATATGATACCTCCTTTTAGTTGATGTATTTCCATCTTCTCAATTTGCTATTAATGGGATGTCTACTTCTTAATTTGATACAACACCTACTTTTTAGCTTTATTGCTAACAAGATACCTACTTCTTGATTAATGCCATTTTCTTGGTTCCACTACTAAAGAGATGCCTACTTTTTGGTTGACACAATGACCATTTCTTAATTGAACTGCTAATAGGATGTTCATTTCTCATTGAGTTATCATTAGAGTGTGTACTTCTCAATTGGTGTAGTGTCTACTTCTTAAATAGTGTAGTGTCAACTTCTCAACTGAGTGATCTTCTAAAAATAATTAAATAAATGTCTATTTTTCAATTGATGTAGACTGAGTTAAGAATCATTAAATGAATGCCTACTTCTTAAGAAAACTATAAGCTGGATAGTCTCATTGATTGGTTGCATCATAAACTTCAAATTGTCATTGCCTACTTCTTAACTAATGTAATGTCTAATTCTTGACTGAGTTGTTGTTTTATATACCACTGAGTAAGTGTTTACTTTTTAGCTGAGCTATTGGCTAATCTTTAAGCCATATGATGTTTTTATTGATTTAGGAATCACTTAAGGAAAGGAATGTGTACTTATCAATAAAACTATGAATTATACAATATCATCATCCAGCTTTAAACTGCTATCACCTCTTCTCGATGTCTATGAATTGGATAATATCATCTTTTGGCTTTCATCATAGATTATAAAAGGGACCTCTTTCTTGATCTTTATGAACTAGAAATATCATAATCTGACTTTGAATTATGATAACCTTTTCTCACATCATTATTGGAAAATTCATTCCTTACTTCTCAGTTGAAGTCGTTTGTTAGAAAATTCATCACCTTTTTTTTATATTGAAGTTAGTGTTTTGGAAGAGATCGCCTTGAGGATTTCTATTAGTTTATCAAAATTGTTGTTCATCACTTGAATGAAATCACCAACTTTATTATTAACAACATGCTTTTAAAGCAAATTTTATTTGTGGCTAAGATTATGTCATGCCCTAAAGTTTGAGTGTCTTCATCAATATTTATCATAAATTCCTATGATTTTGATCATAATCTAACTTTCTATAAGTTGTAACATTTTCTATCATTTTGTCATTATATTTTTTTTTTGACATCCTAACATCCCATTATCTAGTATTCTATCACTTTATTATCTCATCAACACATGCTTCCTATATAGTAATAATCTCATTCATAAATTTATATATGTTTAAGGAAAAAAAGCATATTCAAATATTTCCATTGAATTTATTATTAATTTAAACAAAGATGAAAATAGGACTAAAGAAAATTATTACCCTAGAGTTGCAATGTGTGTCATGGCACATTCTTTTTTTGCATAAAGGATCATTACCATTTTTCCACTCATCTTGTATGTATAAACCTCGCAACACTCTCATTTTCTCATGCACAATTTCTCTAATTCACATTTTTCTCTCCTCTTCTTTGTTTTGTCACAACTCATTCATTTTCACACACATTTATTCTCCTTTTCTCTTATTTATACATATATCATCATTTTATTATTTTTCACTTTTCATTTACATACACCTTTTCCATTTTTACTTAGTAAGACATTATTAAGGTAGTCTCAAAATAGCTTAACAAAGTAATAGGAAAATACGATCAAGTAAACATGACTTATGCCTAAGAGAATCTATTCCAACCACTATCAACCTGGAGACTTATTTATCATATAAAGCTCATAAAAAGGTATGTTTAATTTCCTATTCCTTCATTATTATTGAGCCATCTTGCATACTATACTTTAGGCAATAACAAAATCTAACGCAAGATAAGTGCATGTAAAATATTCCCTTGAAACTTAGGCTTGCAATTAGCTATAAAAATATTTCATCTACCAGTTTAATTACAATAGGCATTTAGAATTAACAATTTACCAATCATACCAAGATGGCATTTAGTCATGTCAAATGAAACCAAAGCTCAAGCACCTGATACTAAATTTTTGAGATTCATCAAGTGTCTTATATCTAAACTGACCTAGATAATTCCACCTTATTACATGCTTGAAAGATGGATGAATTCAACACACACCTTCCCTTTGGCAATTAGAGAATTGACTATTACTTTGATAAAATTTAACAAAATCATTGGCTTTCCATTTCATGGTCCTCTGCCTCTCACAAATGCTAGTATTTATCTAAATTGATTAGACAGGATGTATGTTAGCACTCCATTAGGATTTGTTCCTAAAATAAAATCTAGTTGACAAGTGCTTAGCTCTACATTTAAATCATGCATTACCAAACACTCTTATCAAAGTTGACTACCATATGTGTTACTTTTTAATGTTCCTTTTTAAGTGTACTTTTTTTTTTTTTGTAATTCTAAACATGATGAGTGCAGGTGTCATTTGGTGTGACATCTGTCCTTGTGTAGCACCTAAGGCAATGTTTGGTTGCCTTGGGTGTTACAATTTTTAGATACATAATTTTATTTAAATGTGTGAAAAATGAATAAATTTTATACCTGAATAAAGAAATTATATATCTGAAATTCATATACAAAATTTGTTCAAACGATGTATATAAAATAAACAAAAGAATGAATACATTATGTAAATGAAGTGAAGAAATTCTATCTCTAAAATATGGAGCTATAAGCAATCTAGTATGGTTACTGTTACTATCAAAGCTACATTTGGGTCATTGCTAATTTTTTTTTTAAAATACAGAAAGTGAAAAAAATGTAGAATTTAATTGAAAAGAGATAAAAACTAAATATAAAAGTGAATAAATTTTGAAATTATGTATAAAAAAGGGGCAAACAAATGTGCTCTTAGGAGCGATAACATTGGAGTTGTCACTTAGGGTGACATTTATCACTTCTCTTTTAGAAATATTTTTAACTTGTACTTCCTACCCACATTTGAAAATCTTAGCAAAGTTGGACATTTCAATAGGAGAGCTGCAACCTTGATTTTTTTTTTTTTTTTTTTTTGCATTCTTTTGACTGATCATACCATTCAGTCATGCATAAATGCAACTTTTGGCCTACCACTAAGGTACACACCAAACCTTTGACGTTAATTTTAGCATATTATTTGTTTTGTCATTGTTTGTATCTTTTTACCTTATTTTTAAACTTTTTATAGGTTTAGGTGTTATAAATTATGATTGTGAAGGTGTATAATGACATTAATCAATCATTTATAGAATCTCCTATTTTAGGTCAAAGAACTTGTTAGAATTTGCCTCTTTAAGCTCTTTATATTTATAGATAATGGATGAACAACCTTTAGTGGAGAGATATATGAATACTATTACATTTTAAAGCTTCATTTTAATAAATCATCTGGTTATCTTTGAAATATTTTTATAGGTAAGAGCACACTATCTTAAGGATCTAACTTATTAGCATAACTAGATATCAAATGCATGGGCAATGATAAGAAGCCATATTCTCCTTCTAAGTCCTAACATCTATGAATGGTACTTAGGAGAGAGATTCTTCATTTTTTAGCTTGGTTCTTTTCAACGATAAATACCTATAGTTCCTCCTTATTCCATGTTCTTAGGCAATAAGATTGAAGAGCCTTTTTCTTTCAATATTCTTAGATGATCACATGTTGGTGATTAACTTGATAGGTCCAAAACTAATTATTAGGAGTTCACTAGGAAGAAGCTCTTTGATCATATTCCTTTCTCGGTTAATGCTATGCGCAATATCCTTTGAGTCTTTATCTTACTAGACAAAATGGCATCATGCTTTTATAGTTATATCTTCCTTTATTCTAAATAGTAATGGCTCTACTCTATATATTAAGACTATTGTTCCTAGCACTTATGACATCTTGCATAATCCCAACTTCATGTTTTAGACTGTAAATGGTCCTAAACACTTTGATCAGTTGTAAATTTTGGACTCACTTTCATCTTTTGTTACTTTAGCCAATGCTACATATGTAAGATGTTTTTTCCCTTTTCTTATGCTTTTTCACCTTCATATATTCATAACGTATTTTAATGACATAGACCATAGATTTCCTAAGTCAATTCGATAGGCTGTGGTGATCCATGATTGCTGCCAATCGAACCTTTATGAAAGAGGTCCAACTCCTATAGGTAAATCAACACAATTTGTAACATGTATGAATGATTTTAAGATTTATGCACCTAAAACTTTTTATGGTCCTACTTTGCTTATAAAGCGATAATGTTGATCTCAAACAATAAGTAAGGGATCTTGAAAGGAGATTAGGTGACACCTTCAAAACACTTTATCTAGTTAATGTCACTGAAGGAATGAGATATAATTGGTAGATAACCATGCTAGATGGAGATTCTCTTTATGGATCTTAGTTGATCCATATAAATGGATAAAATACTCATATAAATGATCCCTTATCTATGCAAATAAGTTTGACTAAAGAATGTTTACCTTGCTTATTACTTTATATTTATGCTTACTAACTTAGTTTGCTTCTATTAATGCTTAGTACAAGACCATTAACATGTTATTTGTATATTACTAATCTTAGTTATTGTAAGATCATCTATCATTTGATTGGATGTAACTCCATCTTTTGGTTTGTACTTATAATTTTATTTTTCTTTCTTTTGTTCTTGATTGCTTACACTAGGTTGATGATTGAGCTTACTTAACAAAATTAGTATATAAAATAGGAGGCTAGACTAATATTCAATATCTTAGAGTGCATAACACCTTCCTCAAGACTTATCCACCTAATGACTCATTGATTGCATATCTTAGAGTAATCTTAATTTTTTCAGTTACACTAGATGGTAATTCTCTTCAATTTTAAGTTTTTCTAATGTGTTTACTCTTATAATTCCATCCCTTATTGACTCTCTCAATTGATTTATTTTCAGAGTTCTATTAATATATTAATCCATTTTTTTAGCCCCTGATACTTGAACACAGTGTCATAGTTGCAATCAATTATGAGATGGACATAGGATAAAACTTCATATTCATAAAACCCTTTTCTTTTTAGAATATTTTGAAGATACTTTTCATAACCTCAAACCTTTCCTTTTGATGTGCTTATTTCCTCTCTCAACTCCTCTCCTTATAAATATAAGCTTTTCTACATGTTGCATCAAAGCTTGCATTTATACCTTTATCATCTCTTGTATCATTGTCCTTATTTGAGTTATGCTACTTTCATACGTTGGTTACTTGATCACTATAAAAAATTATTGATTTAAAAACCATATTTAGCTACCTTGTGAATGTGGTTGTGATTTATATATCACTTAGTGACCAATTTATTACCATTTGGTGTCCAGTGAAGTGGAAATAAAATTAGTCACCATTTTGTGATCAAATAACAACCATAAATTGACATAACATATAGTGGCCACATCATGTGGTCTCTAAATGGTTGCTAAATGGTATGGAAAAAAATACTGGTGATTTAACTATAACTTTGAGACCATAAAGTGGTAATTAAATTAGCAACCACCAAGATTGGTCACTATATTTAGTGTTACAAAGAGGCACCAAGTATAGTAACCATTTAGAGATCACAATTTATGGTCTCGAAATAGCAACTACAACATGTGGCCTCTATGTAGTCGCTATTTAGAATGAATTTTATGTAGTCGCTATTTAGAATGAATTTTATGTGATCACCAAATATAATAAATTTAATCACTAAATAGCAGCCATATGTTGTGGTCACTATTTAATAATGTAATTTAG
Source organism: Omphalea diandra (assembly GCA_949677035.1). Classification (NCBI taxonomy): domain Eukaryota; kingdom Viridiplantae; phylum Streptophyta; class Magnoliopsida; order Malpighiales; family Euphorbiaceae; genus Omphalea; species Omphalea diandra. The sequence continues at coordinate 32,035 of CATIWR010056064.1, read as the reverse complement.
TGACCACAACATGTGGCTGCTATTTAGTGATTAAATTTATTATATTTAATGACCGCATGCTTTGTGGCCACTAGATATAATAAAATATATCACTAAATAGAGGCCACATGCTCTATGGTCACTAAATTTGATTACTAAATGGTGACCACATGCTATGTGATCATTATTCTGTTATGAATTTTAGTATTCCATTTAGTTAGTGACCATGCTAATTATGGTTGCTAATTTCGCTGCTTTATTTTGAATCCCCAATTCCCCATCTTTGTACATTAACACCGTGCATCAAATTTGCACTTTCTCCATTTTCTCATATCCTTAATTATTCTCTATTTTCGTCCTAAACAACTTTTAATTAGATTATCGTCGACTAGCATAGAGGGTGCATAGTGGGCTTGGTGAAGGAAACGCAATTGATCTTTTAGGGAGTTACTTTTATTTCTTTTTAGCAAATCAGAACGCTGAATCCCCATCTCTAAATATCTAATCCCTAACCCTAACATTAAAATCGAACTAATCCATAAATCCATAATCATAAATCCCCCAACCCTAACATTCTTCATTCCTTTTATATTTCTAAAAAGTGAGCCTTCTTCGTTGGTAAAAATCGAGCCTTCTTTGTTGCTTTTCTTTTTCTCCAAATTAAGCCATCTTAGTAATACAAAGGTTACTGCTTTATCCTCTCCTCTTATTACAACTAATTCTATCTTCTTTATTCGTTTTTTGTAGCAATTTCATGAATAATTTGATGTTATAGTATTTTTTATGATTATTTTATTTATTATTTTTTAAAATATCAAATTTGAAGCTTGAGACCATAATTTAAGCATGGTTTTGATTGTAGAAAAATATGGGGTTATTTTATGCGATTAATTATAAGAGACTGACTAATTGATACCTTTGGTGATGGGTCTAAGGAGTGTAAAATAAAGATTTACTGCCTGAATTAGAGGAGATAGTATTGAGGAGAAATTAAAGGTTTGTTTGTTAGAAAATTAGTGGTATTGTTTCATATTATTCGTTCATCAGTAGTGGTTTCTCATTCTACAAACACCATATGCATGTTTAGAAGCTCAAGTTTTCCTTGCCTTTGAGCTATTTATTGGATGTTTAGAACATGTAGACGAATGCACAAAATTTCATCCTTAACATCTTATAATTTATTTCTCTGAACCTTTAAACAAAGTCTGATTGTTAAGCCTATATGTACTTGATCCATGAATGAAATTCTTTTTAATATAAGATATGAAATTGAATTTAAAGTGATAAATAATTACAAAATTTATGTAATTGCAACAACATCCTTTATACTTTAATGTGATATGACCTGTTAGTAGCCATATGACCTTGGGATAACTTTAAACAATGGACATGGATATCGTAAGTTGTTATGCCTAAATTGTCCTAGATTTTTCCTAAGTGGATTAAAGCATTTGGTATTCAATTTTTTTTTATGTAGAATTTGGGTTCACATATGCTTGCTTAGAAGCTAATTACTAAAGTGGAATTTATTGAGAAATGATTACTAGAACATTGCATTTCTTTCAAGAAATTGGTTATTGTATTTTTCCCTTTCTGGTGACATATTGACTGAAATTGCTAGAATTGTGTGCTTTTGCCTAGTAGTCTTGGAAGGTTTATATATCATATTGAAATTGTGCCATATATTATTAATGATGAATAAACATAAGTTGAGTTCAACAACTTTTTAGGATGCTATGACTGTTCGCCTCTTACATCTAATTTTACTCAAATAATTACCATCTTTAAACTAAATGATGCTATGGATTTTCTTTCCATGTAATTGTACTTTATGTACTTTTTGTCTCTTTATATAACATAAGATCTCTCAGTTATGAAGCTAGAAAAGCATTTCTCTTAGCATTAATCTTAAAAGACCAATTTTGCTCTTACACTTGCTAGCCTCAACCTTCATTAAGTGAGAGCTATTCTATACTACGGTAAATTGATGGGGCTATAAGGTTACACCTCCCTTTATGCATTAATATCTTAGTTTTCTCTTATATTATATATTAGCTTCACTTTTTCAACATTTTTCTTATTATGTGTATGTGTGTGTGTGTGTGTATTGATGTTCTCTTTCAAGGTTTAGTGAGGATTACAAGGGGATTCTGAGATAACAATTTAGATATATTATTGTAGATTTATTGTCAATTTGCAAAATACCTTTTAGTTAACCATAGTACCAATCAAGCCACTTACTAATAAGAATTTACTGGTGAAGTGTGCAACTATTAGGTTGTACTCCTTTCTATTCTTAAGGTTAGTGATGCTAGGTGATTATCTCTTTATTTGTCATAGTTTAATAGAAATTTCATTTCTTAGAAATGTGAGATATTATGTTGCTCAACTGATAGAAAGATTATATGGTTCCTTACTTAGCATATTATGTGTCCATCGCAATTGTGTCATTTTATCATAATGTGCTTGATTTCCAATCAGAGTAATGCTCTTTTTGTTGTTATTTGTTATTTTTTTTAATTTTTTGTGGTCAATGACTCTCTATATGGAGTTCCATGTTTGCATGTGTGTATTATGTTTGCCAGTTGTCTTTTTCACTTTTGAAACGTGACCATATAGTTTTTAGCCTAAAATTTAAGGCTAAGTCTCTTCAGCAACTAAGAAATTTTTATTGCATGTATTATTAGGAAACATTAATTGCTCAAAGGTATCTTAAATTGTAAAAGAAATCTTATGACTAAAGTGTTTAGTTAGGTTTGGCTTTTCTTCTTATTGTGTAACGTGTTTTATTTTTCGTTAGTGCCTACACATTCTTTTTTATTGCCCAAATCTATCTTATAAATATTTACAACATGTTTTTAAGAATGTTCCATATGGAAATTAACATGAGAATAGCCATATGTAGGTCAATTACTTATTATCTTGTAGATTGTGGATTTTTCCATTGTCTTCTTTATCATCCATGGAAAAAGTTCTCATTAAAACATTCGATTTTATTATTGATGTGATCACTAAAGTTTTGTCCTCTTTTATTATTTTTCTTCTTCTTCTTCTTCTTCTCTCTCTCTCTCCCTCTCTCTTTATGATTATAATTAGGTTATGATATTGTGATTTCTTAAACGACCACAAATTAGGATGCATATCTTCAGTTCTTATTGCATTTAACCTTATTACTTGCTTATTAAGCACTAATGTTTTCACAAAAGAGTTCCTACCCACTTAACTTGGAATACATCCTTGTTCTTCATTTGTTGGTCATATTTAAGCTTACGCTGTTTGGTTGTTTTAGGACTTATGTGAATCATGTGTTGCAATCATTTTAGGTGGAAAATGTAGATCCCTTGGAGCAAATGTGTTATTGTGACTACTTCTACTATTCCAAATCTTCAAGGTAAATGCTAAATATAGTAAAAAGAAATTAGAAAATTCAGTTAGCTGTTATAATTAAGTTGTGATAAGTGCATTTGGAACTGTCTGTTCACACCAGTGGTTTTTTTTGTTTAAAGTGTTTGTGCAATATTCTATTCTATAATAATTTTTATATCTCTCAAATGTTGGATTTTATAGGAGGTTTGGTAAATCATGAATTTTATAAATAAACAAAAATTTTAAGGCTTCATATGTCATTGATTAGTGCAGTTATGCTCTCTCTATATTCATGTTTTAATCCTTTTTGTTTCTTTGTTTGCTACCTTTAAATTTATTTTTCCTCCATAAGACTTATATGGTTGGATACCTAATTTCCTTGATTTCTTTTTCACACTTTGAAATGAACATTTTCTTTAGTAGTTTAACAAAATTGAGTTAGATTTTTCTAATGTAAGATTTTTAATAAAGGTTTGAGTTGTACATTTGGTGGCTGCATTTGTTGCTTTAGGTATGATTTTTTTTTTCTATTTTATGATGATTAACATAGATAATCTTTTAATTATACATTTTCTTCCATTGTTTATAATTATATTGATCATGGTTGTGGAAATTATATACAGGTTGTGTATTTTGAAGAATATCATCAACTTAATTTGTAACATCTATACTCACATTCATTGGCATTCTCACATAAAACTATTCGTTGCATAAATGATTTGCAATCCCATATGAATATAAGCTTTGGATAAATGATCATTGAGATATGTGAATTGGATAAACACGTTAATGACACTTGTACCATTGCATTTGGGACACTTGAACATATATGTAATGTTCATATAGTTACATGGCAAATTATCTTATGTTATGTGCACGTTATAGAATCATAAATAATGGTGTTTTAGAGCTTATTTAAAAATATAAGGAGCATATGAGAATTAGGAGATGGATGGAGGTGATGAAGGAGTGAAGAAAAAGGACTAAAAGAGGAAAAGTAAACTTCTAACTAATGGAAATGAGACACCATGATTTTATCTTATTACAATAGTTTTACAAGTGGAATTTTTCATCCTTTAGGATTAAAATAGAGAAGTTAAATGTGAGGGGCAGTAGAAGAAATATAGAGCTAAGGAAGAAAGAAAGAAAAGAGGAAAAAGAAGAAGAAGAAGAAGGAGAGGGAGAAGAGTGAGCTGCCTAGGAAGGAATCCTAAGCTTTTCTGGTTCTAGGAACATAGGTAAGTTAATTTATCTTCTTCCCATATGAAATTAATCCCTCATGACATGTTAATCATGTATAGTTAGTAAGAATTATGGAGTATTAGAGGTAGAGCTCATGTATGAAATTTGAAATTCAAGGGAAACAATAGCTTATTGTGTTGGTTTTATTGTTAGAGCATAATTTTGTACCCATGATTTCATAACCCCTAGAAGAGGAATTAGGGAAAGTGTAAAATACTAAAGTTGAAGCTTTATACCTCATCTAAATGAATGTAAAATATTGTTGCTTAAGTTGGTATGTGTGAGGAGATATGGCTTGTTCATTAGGGCTAGTTCACAATCAACTAAAATCACCTCAGTCTTTCTATTTTTCTTATATTTTGATGACCTTATGTTTGGATTTAGACAAAGTACAAAACATGAAATTTGTAGGGTTCTATCCCCTCTAAATATTTATAGAGCATTTTTGCTTGATTTGTTATGTGGAAAGAAATATGGCTCATTGATTGTGATTGATGCTGAACCCAATGAAACCTCATCAGTCTTATAATTCTATTTTCCAAGAATTTAATGGCCATAGATTCAGAATTTGATGATGTTGCAAACTTGAAAGTTGTATATCTATGTCTTATATAGATCTTCTAAAATATTTTTTTAAAATTTAACATGGTTGTTGAGATATTTCTCCTTCATTATGACTGATTGTCAACATGTTGAAAATCTACTCACTCTGAGATTGGCCATTTGTTTTGGTGACTTTATAGACTGAATTAGATAATGAGTAAAACATGAAAAATGTTCATTTATGTGTTTTGTAACTTTTGGTAGATCTTTTCGGAATTGGATTTGTACAATTTGAGATACACCCAAGAATGTAAGGACTACTCAGAATGAGATGACATTTAAATAAAATAAAATTCAAAAATTCACCACATTTTATATGTGTCATATATTGACCTAAAATTGGAATATGTTCTATCATTATGTGTGTAGTTTATTTGGAAAAAAAAGAATCAAGTCATTTAGATAAGTATATCTATAGTTATTACTGTGAGAGTGTAGCAAGGTCAGGCTACCATAAAATATGCATAAACACTAGGTCCACTTGCATGGGTCATGCCATTATTGCATTCCAAGCATTCATAATCATTTTGATATGCTTATAACCATGTATCTATCAAATGTTAGGATCTCAACACTTTGAGGAAGCCCTAGAGAGAGAACTAAACCTACCATAAAGGTTGGTCACATCAAAAGGTGAGTAAAAATCATAATTAGATTCTAATGTGTATGTGTGATAATTTTATGATATTATTATGTTCCATTACATGTATATGTGATTGAATTGTTACATTTTACATGTGAATACAAGTTAAGTGAGAATTTTATATTCTTAATGATTACTTGGTATACCATTGTGAATAAACACTTGCATATATAACTAAAAGGATGTTGTGATCGGCTTGTCAAACAATTGCAAATCACTTGGAAAAAAGGGACCAATATGTCTTATTGGCACATGGCATTGATCAAATGATTCACTTGTTATATGTTGGCCAACAAAATCAAATATCAATTGAATCATATGGATTCTAGGGAACGGTGTTTGCCTTGCAATGTCACGATAAAAATCAATCTATTGTACTTACACTTGCATAGTCAATTGTCATACTTGTAATGTATCTTGATGATATTTGATTATTGGTTGTGTCATAAGAATCTCATTATTATTTTAATTCATTGAGTTGCTACTCACCAAATCGCAATTATGTTTTTCAGATATTGAAGCATAAGGTTTGAATACTTTGGTGTATAAAGTTTTGCATAGAGACACATGGACCATAGGTCTTCGGCTAAATTCCAACTCTCTCTCTCTCTCCCTCTCTTTATGTCATGTACATATATCTAGATAGGAATCGATTTATGGTCACTAGCCTTGCACATTAGTTAACATATATGTACATTAAACACATGTTGAATTGTGTATGTATGATGAATAAACCTTTATGCATATATATTTTTGGACATGAATACCTTAATTTATAAATGAAAATGGTCGTTACATAATTTGTTCAATATTAATTATAATTCGATATTTGTTGCTTTCATTGTGGATCAATTATTAAATAGTTTATTTTATGGTAAATCACATTAAATATGTGTGTCATCCACATTAGAAATTGCTTTAATATCATTTGAATTTCATTAGACTTTACATTCAAAATTTATTTTTCTAAAATTTTATAGAGAGCTCAAAGGCGAATGGAGCTAATTTTACTATCAAAATCAAAGAGAGAAGATATATTTAAGAGAAATTATATTGATGTAATTTACTAGTACACGACAGTGAGTGTGCCATGAACTTAATGTATAGTGATGCAATTTTCAAGATAGTTTTAAACTATCGATGTTAGGTGTAATTTATATTTGATTTGGATGTAATTGTGCATTATTATTCATTTTTAATTGAATAGTTTTGATAATTTATTAATCTTAATTTTTATATTTAATTTTAATGTTTAATTTTCGAAATAAAAAATTAATTATATAAATAATACCAATAAATATAAAAACAATATTAACATTTTAAAAATATTATATAATTAATTTAAAAAATATAAATAAAAAAATCTTCAAAATAAAAAAAACTATTTAGAGACCATCATTTGCAGTCTCTAAATAAAGATCCTATAATGTGGTCTCTATGTAATCTCTAAATGGTCCCCTAATCTCTCATGGTAAGTATTTAGCTACCACAGGAAGATTATTTAGCGACCACATTCATTCTGTGGCCACTATTTCCTTCATTATCAAGACTTTAGCAACTATAAAAAGTGATCGTTAACTAGTTTAACGACTACTTAGAGACTATTGTTGGTGGTCACTAAAACATGTTTTTTTGTAGTGAATGGAGAAACTCTTTCTAACCAACCTTCCTCCACGTCTATCCCAAGCTAAAGTTAAGCACTTATGAATTATGATGGCTACCAAACACAAGTAATTATCATGACACGTATGAAATGCAAAATGCTTGATAATGAATGAAAAATTGAGTTTAATACTTGTAGTGCTTTACATTTCATTATAATTCATTAGGTGCATGTTTGGTTGAGCAGTTGGTAATTAGTAATATCCAATCAGTTATTGACTCTTAGCAATATATTTTCAGCACTTATAACATACTATAAAATGTTTGGTAATTCAATGTTGAAAATTATTATTAGTGTAATGCCCTAGACTTAGGGCCCCTTTTTCTTGATTAATTTTTCAATTTCTCAGAATGCAATGTGAAGCACTAACTAATTTGATCCTTAAATTTCCTGCATAATCTAATGAGTGAAAATAATGAATATAAAACTCAATAAAGGGATAAACTAATAAGTAAAATATATAATGAATCTATTACTTCATACTAATTATAACTATATCAAATCTAATACTTAAATAATTAACATAATAACAAAAATTCAGTAAACTATATAATAAGCATAACTTTCAAAATTGTTTCAAAAAATAAAATGAAATCACACTATATGTTTATATAAGTCAAATATTTTGCTTTGCAAATCTCAAATTTATAAAACTGTATAATTTTTAATATTTATATTTTCTGCATCCAAAATATTTTAATTAAATCCATAATCTATTGTAAATTCAAAATATGAAAAATAACAATTCTAATAAACAGTTATATATAAATTCTACTAATTAAAGCTGAAAGAAAAAAAAAAAACTAGCATCTTAGGCAAATGATGATGCTAGTGACCCAAGAATAAACATAAGTTGGTCATACACGTGTGCAAAGCTAGCCACACTGGGCAACCAATTGACAAATTTTGTGAAGACTTTATGTATATTATACGCTATCAACATAGACAGTGATAACAATATCACCGACCATCACAATATTAACTCGATACACTTATCTTATGAGTGCATTTAAACTATTATTTTCATATAATAAAATTCAAAATAACATTTTAACTCAAAATTATAATAGAATATATTGGTATTTAATAAATCTAAAATATCTTTCTATATATCAATCTCAACAAAAAATGTTTTCATTTCTAATCTACTTACTAAAAGAATTATTCTAAAAGCACACAAATCTAAAATCATGCATTGATATAGTCAAATTCAAAATCTATAGTATTCTTAATATATTAATTCACCAAAGTTAGAGTTGACATAATCATTAATAAAATGATTCTCAAAATGATCATTTAGCTCAAAATATGTCCAAAATATTTTTATTCACTTACTAAACTTTAATATTAAAATAATCACCTCAAAATAATTTTAAAAATTGATCTTAAATAAAAAAATTAACCCTCTCACTCACTCACTCACTCTCTCTCTCTCTTATATATATATATATATATATGATGTTTCAATAGTTTCTGTAATTCTTACCTATCCATGATTCTTATACTTTCAACCTTTAAATTAAAAATCTAATGGTTTTGATGATTCTAACTTGTAATTAATACTTACACTAAAAATTATAAGCATTTGTTATTCAATTATAAAAACAATAATCATTCATGAAAATGTAATCGTTAAAAACTCTCCTCTATATATATATATATATATATATAAATGAAATATCTTGTTAAAAGTTCATCAACTCACCTAATTGTAGGGCTAGAGCTTACTATTTTTTTTTCTTCAAACGCTCATTCAAATTTCAACAATTAATCTAAAAATTCACCTTATTATCATATATAAAAACGTAATTTAGAAATATATTCTACCTCCTTATAATTCTTATCTAATTCTAATCTTACTTCTAATAATTCCATTCATTTATCTTTCTATTTAAATTAATCCTATTGAAAATTCATTAAAATCTCTTCTATAAATTGAACTATTTCTCTCATAAAATAAGTATAATTTCTATAAGAAATCACAACACATAGTGTCTATATGGGGTCTCCAATCATTTAATATATTATTGACTTCAATGGTCTAGAATTCCAATAAATTCAAAATAAATATCTAAAATCCTCAATTCATTATCTTGTGTGTAATTCTTAAATAAACCTCAAATTTTCATTATTAACTCTCACAAATTCTATTAAATAAACTTACTTCCATTAATTCACCTAAGCTTTATAATTAAATCTAATAATTTCATTTAATCCCAACTAATTCCTCAATATTTATCACATAGGTTCAAAATTCCATTTTTATCATAACATTCTTAAATAACACACATAACCACCATTAATTACCATTAATCTCTTTAAATCTAATTAAATTCTTCAATTTAATAAAATTTTCAAACCACAATTAAATCTCAAATTATCTTAATTACCCCATAATTATTCAATTAATTCCATACAATACTTGAATAATTCATAATCCTTAACAACTATATTAATTTTAACAAATTTCTTTAATCACAATGAACTACCTTAATTCTTACACTTAAGTTCATAATCACCATTAAATTTGAATTAATAACCACTAATCGATTAATTATCTCCATAAAATATCCCAACTTTCTATAACCTCATTTTACAATTTAATTCTCTAAGTCCTAAAACTTTCTAAACCTTTCAATTAAGTTTAAATATGTTGTTAATTTCAACTCTTCCATCTATTAATCAATTAACATCATTTTATATTTATCTAGTTTGCTTCTATGCCATTAAACCTCTAATAAGCATTAATTCCATAATTTTAAACCTAAATTACAAGTTTCAACAAATTGATAGAAATTTATAAAATCTCATCGGATCATCTATAATTCATGAGAATTGTGTCATCATGACCAGGACGAGAAATAACACATTCTGTCTCGATTGAACTCTCAGGCCTTATTGAAGTTGTCATCGAAATTGTCAGAGTTCACTATTGGCTACCAGGGATGACACCACCCATATCAAAATGTAGAAAATCTTTCTAGGAGTTCATAGGAAGTGGTTGTGTAGTTAAACTCCTCTCTATTTGGTCGAAATCGACCATAAACTATAAAAAGATCAAAAGTTTGATTAGTCATTATTGCTAGTATGAGATATTTTAGGTGAGATGAGCTAGGTACCAAATTGAAGTTGTGCTCACTAGCTTTCCAATGACATTAACCACGCTTTATATGGATGTCAAAATCAAGAGATATGAAGATTTGAAAGTTGATGATTGAAAAATCACATTTTAGCCAGCACTGGTGTTGCTACTGTTACCATTAGCTGCCTCCTGCAGGTGAGAGGGATCTACTAGGTTGATGGTGGTTAGAACACATTAAACCATGTAAGCAACCCCCTTCCCTTTCTCTTTTTTCCTTTCTCTTTCCTTTCTTTCTTTCTTTCTTTTTGTCATTTTTTTCTTTCCTTACTATATTTCCCAATTCTTCCTTTAACTGCTAGAATACAAATTCTCTTTCTTTTTTTTCATATATATATATATATATATATATATAAGTGCAAATATAATGAAGTATGACTAAAACAATTTTTGATGTGTAGGATTCCTTTAAGGGCAAACACAAAACATACTTAATTCAAAAGGTGCAAAGAAAATAATTAGTCTTTTTATATTTTGTAAAGATACTTTTTTTTTTAAATGTAAAGTTTTGTCTATCTTCCTTTTATAAGAGCATTTATTTGGAAATTGTAAACAGAGTAAGCTCTCATAAGATTAAGATTTCTAATTTTTGGCTTTTCAAAAAAAGGGAAAATAGGCTTTGTATTCTTTATTTTGAAAGAGATATGGTTGTGACCAACTTTGTAGGGAGTTATGCCATGAATAAAGAGCGCTTCTAAGATTATGGAATGGTGCATATCTCCAACAAGAACAAAAGAAGTTCTTATAACAATATCTCTATTAATAATAAAAGCATCAGCCTTGTCAATAATTTTCATTTTGGAATCATTAGCTGTTGAAAGCTTTTCTCTAGTATGTTTATGGAATTTGTTTGGGACTATGCCTACTTTGATATAACTCAGATCTACTCTTATATGAATAAGGGCTATAACATCAAACTTGAAATCATTTGAGAATGCTATTGTAATAAAAATAAGATACTTTTTGGAAGTCATTCTCTCAACACATAAAGAAAGTCTTTTAGGGCTTTTTTAAGATTTTCTATATGTTGCTCTTCCTAGCCTTCCTCAGGTTCAAAATCAGATTCTTTTTGTATGGGCTCTGATTCTCTCTTTTGTTTTTCTTTGAGCTCTTTTAGTTCAATTTTAATATTTTTTTTATTTTGGTTTGTAGGCTTTGAATGGTTATAGGGTTGTTTAGGGTTTCTTCTTTCTTTTATTAAGGATGATCACAAGATCATTGCTATTGGTACTTGTAGAAGACAATAAGCATGGTTTAAGTTTAGGTATTTCTTCCAAAGATTTTAGGAGCTTGTCAAGGTACTCTTTTTGTACTGGGAGTCTTTTATGTGCATAACAACTTTAAGAAGGAGTCTTGGTCTTTGGTTAGCATATTAATTGTTTTTGTTTCAGGCTCAACCTTAGATGTAGAGTTTGTATCTCATGAGATGGCTAATTCATCAATTTGTAAAGGTTCTTTAGGTGGCTAAAAATTTTTGAGTTTGAGGAATCCAAAAGGAGGGCCGTAATTTTGTTAATAGTCTTTTCTTCTAGTTGTAATTCTTATAGTTTTATATTTAATCTACAGTGTCAGGAAGTATGGCCCATTTTCCCACAATTACAGCAGGTTGTCTTTTAGAAGGTTCCTAGGATTCTCATTTGGAGATTTTTTATAGGTTTTTTGTTTCTTTCATGAGATGGTTCTTTTTAATAAGGCCCTTCCCTAGTTTTGGAATATTTTTTATATTTACACTTTGTTTTCTTTGGATGCTTATCGTTGTAAGATTTTCAATACAATGTCTTCGAATGCTAAGCCTAAATTGAAACCACATTGATTATATATGCCTTTACCCGAACCTAGATTGATATTTCAATGGATTTTGTTTTACATTTACTAAGGTCAAAATGTGGTAATACTTCTATTTTTGTGGTTATTGATAGATTCTCTAAAATGGCACATTTTATTGCATGTCACAAAATTGATGATACCATTAATATTGCAAATTTGTTTTTCAGAGAAATTGTGAGATTGCATGGTATGCCTAGAACTATTACTAATGATAAGGATACAAAGTTTTTTAGTTTCTTTTGGAAAATATTATGGAGTAGATTAGGAACTAAATTGTTGTTTTCTACTTCTTCTCATCCATAAACTGATGATCAAACTGAAGTTGTTAATAGAACTCTAGTGCAACTTTTAAGAGTTTTAATTAAATAGAACTTGAAATCTTGGGAGCATTGTTTACCATATATGGAGTTTGCATATAATAGGTGTGTCATCCATCCACCCATTATTACCCTTATGATATTATTTACGGGTTTTTACCATTAAGTCCATTAGAACTTTCCCATAGACCTTCAAATATACGTGTGGACTTAGAAGGAAAAAAGAAATCTGATTATGTTAAGCAATTGCATTTGAACATAAAAAAGATGAATGGATAAGTAGCTAGAAATGCAAATAAGGGTAGAGTTAGAGTTGTATTTGAATCAGAAGATTGGGTTTGGGTATACTTTAGGAAAGAGAGATATCCTAATCTTAGGAAAAGTAAGCTTTGCCCTTGCGGAGATAGACCTTTTCAAGTTTTAGAGAGGGTTGATGATAATGTTTACAAATTAGACTTGCCAAGTGATTACAATGTTAGTGCTACTTTTAATATTGTTGATTTGTCTCCTTTTGATTTTGATAAAGGTTTAGATTCAAGGACAAATCCTTTTGAGGAAGGAGGGAATGATGCATTCGGCCAAGTTAAGTTCAATAAAGATCCATTATAACTTCAAGGCCCAATTACAAGAGGGAGGCTAAAAAAGTTTAAAGATGCATCTGAAGCTTTTATACAAGGAAAGATATGGAAAGAATTGGCCCAAATAGACAAAGGATTGCATGAAACCAAATGCATGAGGATGAGAACTTGAACTCTTCAAGTGGAGTGCTTAATTTAATCCAATGGAGCCCAATTAATGAAGAGGACTAAAGCCTAACACCATTCTATCATAGCATAGAATTAAGCCCAAAATATGAAGACAAACCCAAATGTTAAAGATCTATGCCAAATTTGCTTAATAGGCATTGTCTTCTTATTGCTACAAGGAATTCTCCTCATTGGCTAAATATCATTTTGCTTTTAGTTAAGATTATGTAGTTAGTTATTTATTTGTGTAAGGAACCTTGAAACAAAGTGTTTTAATACTAGAAATTAGTTAGGCCAAATCATGACAACCAATAGGATTATTTGCTTTTAGTCTTTTGATGAGAGTGAGATTAGTTCTCCTAATAGGTTTAGGAGTTGTAAATTCAACCAAAACATATAAGATTGAATTAGAGAGGTTTTATAGGGTTTTCTTAACATTTGTGAAGGGCATTTAAGCCCCTATTTGGTTATTAATAAGGGAACAAATGAATTTTGCTTAAAATTTATGAGATTGATTCTTTTCTTGAGTTCTTGAGTGGACTTGGTGATTGTTGAGTGAGCTTGATAATTTCACAAAATTAGTTTAATCTAGGTATTGAATTACTTGGTTAATTTAGGATTGATATTAACACAACTTAAATCATATATTCCAGGTTGTTAAAAAAGTTTTCTAGAGATCTAGTTTTGATTTAAGGATTTATTTTCTTCTTGATCTTTGAATTATACTTGAAACTTGTGTTCATCAAATGGGTCAGAAGCTAATTCCACCCCGTTTATATCACTTGGACAATTTTTTTTAGGAGAGGCTTTGATTTATAAGTCTTCATGAAAAAAGGTGATATGTCTAGCTGGAGGGTGCTCTAATTGGACTATTTTCCTATTAATATGCCATTAGGCAGTTTATTTCTAAAAGTGTTAGGGTTGATTATTTTTGAATAAGCATATTTAATCCCATTCTGAGAAGCATATAATTTTGGGTTATAGTTGATTGTGTTAGAAAGGAAGGTATGGGTACTAGCTCCTCTTGTTCTTCATTTTGGTTCGAAAAGGCAGTTTGTCTTTTGTGTAGACACAATATGGGACATTTCTACGGTAGTCTACCATTTGGAGTATAGAATTGGACATCTCATATAGAGTATCTATAAGGCATCTTTGTATAAGAATCATAAATGACATAAGGAAGCTTAAAAACTCTACCCACATTTATAGTGCTAGAATTAAAGCTTTCATTTGAGTATCTTGTACTGGTTGATGGTCTATCAAACATAAATTTTATTCTTCCATCTTGGCATTGGGTAATAGTTGTAAGTCTAGTGTTCAATTCAAGTTGTTTTGGAATTTTAAGAGGCACAACCTCTTTTAAAATCCATTCTTCAAGTAAGATTATATCTTTCCATTAAATGGATTTCAATATGACAATATTTGATCTTGTAAGTTTTGTTTGTAATAAAAAAAATTTTCTCCCATTTAGGAATGAAACTTGTGTTTAGAAGCAAAGGTTGTCATCATGGTATTATAAATAAGAGTTATTAGGATGGATCCTTCAACCATTTTGTAATTATGTGTTTTTATTTGTAAGATCATGGCTTTCAGGATATGTTTGTCTTTAAGGAATATGGTACTGTTTGGGTAACAACTAAAATGGACTAGATGCTTGCAAAGACCTAGCTCAACTAAACTCAAGAGAGAGAGTCTTAGAAGTTTGTTTGCCTAGCATCTTTGAGAATAGCTACAATTGAAGTATCCAAACCTTTTCTGGTAAGGGGTTTCATACTAATATAGACTGGACAAATGTGAATGTATTTGTGGTGTTTATTTTGATTGTTTTGTAAGGATTTTTAGGAGAGAAGCTTTATGGTTTCATAAGGTTTTAATAGTTGGATATCTCTCTCTTCAGACTTAATTGCAAATTCAGACTTAAAGAAGTTTAATTTGGAGGTTTTGTAAATTTGATCTTTTTGTACTTTAGGAAATTCCTAGTCATCAATGTTTTTTGTAAAATCTTCATTAAAGATTTCTTCGCTATTCATTATTCTCTTTTTAGAGTTTTTAGAGGTACTAGAGTGTGAAGAGGAAGTGGTTCTACATAGGAAGGTATCCATGAAAGAAAATGGTAAAATCTCCTCAATTAGCCTAGAGTATCCTAATAGTTTTACAACCTTAACACATACAAGTTCTTACTTCTTGTTTTGCTCTAAACTTTGATCCAATAAGGTTTCATAAGTTCTAAAATAAATACTATTCATGAAATATCACCCTTCCCCCCTTACAAGCTTTGATACCAGTGAAGGGGACAACAAGGGGAGAAGGGTGATATTTTATAAATATTATTTGCTTTAAAACTTATGAAACCTTCTTGGATCAAAAGTCTAGAGCGGAGTGAGTAGTAAGACTTTGTTTATGTTAAGGTTATAAAATTGGTGGCATACTTTAAACTAATTAAGGAGATTTTACAATTTTGTTTCATGGATACCTTTCAGTGTAGAACAATTTCACACTCTTAGTACCTCTAAAAACTCTGAAAAGAGAATAGTGAATAGTAAATAAATCACTATTGAAGATTTTACAAAAAAACATTGATGGCTAAAAAATTGCCAAAGTATAAAAAGAACAAATTTACAAAACATCCAAATTAAACTTCTTTAAGTCTGGGTTTACAATTATGTCTAAAGAGAGAGATATCTAACTATCAAAACCTTATGAAACCATAAGGCTTCTCTCCCAAAAATCTTTACAAACACCATCAAAATAAACACTACAAATACATTCACATAGGTTTGGCCCATATTGGTATCAAACCCTTTACCACAGAAGGTTTGGATACTTCCGTTCTAGATGTTCTCAGACATGCTAGGCATACAAACTTCCAAGACTCTCTCTTGAATTCAATTGAGTCAAGTCTTTGCAAGGGAACAGTCTATTTCAGTTGTTTCCCAAACATTACCATATCCCTTGAAGACAAACATATCTTAAAAGCCATGATCTTACAAATAAAAACATATAATTACAAAATGGTTGAAGGATCCATCGAAATAGCTTTTATTTACAAAATCCATTATAAAGCCATGATGACAACCTTTGCTTCCAAACACAAGTTTCATTCCTAAATGGGAGAAAAGCTTTTATTACAAACATAACTTACAAGATCAAATATTTTCATATTGAAATCCATTCAATGGAAAGATATACCTTACTTGAAGAATGGATTTTAAAAGAGGTTGTACCTCTTAAAATTCCAAAACAACTTGAACCAAACACTAGACCTACAACTATTACCTAATGCCAAGATGGAAGAGTGAAATTTATGTTTGATAGACCATCAATCAGTACAAGATACTCATATGAAAGCTCCAATTCTAGCATTATAGATGTGGGTAAAGTTTCTAAACTTCCTTAGGTCATTTATGATTCTTATATAAACATGCCTCATAGATATTCTATATGAGATTTGCCCAATCTTGCACTCAAAATGGTAAACTACCATAGAAATATCCCACATTGTGTCTACATAGAAGACAAGCGACCTTTGAACCAAAATGAAGAATAAGAGGAACTAGTACCCACACCTTCCTTTCCAACACCATCAACTATAATCTAAAATATAAATAATGAGGTTTATGTTTTATAAAAAGAATTTGAAGAAGAAGAAGAAGTGATTTAATCTTCTTTCTATATGAAATTCCTCCCTCACAGTATGTTAAACATGCATAATTAGTAAGATTATGGAGTAATTATAGGTAGAGCTCATATATGTAAGTAGAAACTTAAGAGAAATAAGAGTTGATTATATTAGTTTTATTGTTATAACATACTGTTGCACCCATAATTTCATAACCCTAAAAAAGGAATTAGAGAAAGTGTAAAATATGAAAGTTACAGTTTTATGTCTCGTCTAAGTGCATGTAAAATAGTTTTGCTTAATATATTGTGTTAAGAGTTATGCTCTTTCATTAGGACTAGTTCATGAACTATTAAAACCTCCTTATTCTAGCCTTGCTCACATTATTTTTGATGACCTTATGTATTGATTTAAACAAAATACAAAACATGAAATTTGTATATTTATATCCCATATAAATTCGTATAAAATAATTTTGTTTAATTTGTTGTGTGGAAAGAAATATTGCTTTTGATTGCGATTGACCCTGAACCTTATTAAACCTAGCCAATCTATTGATTCTGTTTAACCATAATTTGATGACCATAAAATGGGAATTAGGTGATGTGTAAAACATGAAAGTTATACAGTTATGTATCATATAGATTCATGTAAAATATTTTATATTATGGGTGAGGAGATATTACTCCTTCATTATGACTGATTCTCAACATGTTAAAACCTGCTCACCTTGAGATTGATCATTTATATAGATGACTTTATAGACTGAATTAGATAAAGTGTAAACATTTAATGTTCCTTTATGTGTTTTGTAATTACTGGTAAATCAGTTTTGAATTGGATTTGTACAATTTGAGATATGACCAAGAATGTAAGACCTTATCAGACTATGATCACATTACAATAGGGCATAATTCAAAAATTCACCATATTTTCTATAGGCCTTATATTGACCTGACTTTGAATATATTGTACCATTATGTATCTAGTTTATGTAAAGAAAAGAATAAAACTCATTTGGATATATATATATATATATATATATATATATATATATATATACATATGCGATTTTGACATATGATTGGGTTCTATTATGTGTATATGTTAATGAATTGTGACATTTTACATGTAAATGAAAGTCAAGTAAGAATTATCTGATCTTAATGATTACTTGTTATACTATTGTGATTGAACACTTGCATATGGAACTATAAAGACGTTGTGACTAGCTTATCAAACTTGCAAATGACTTAGAAAGGGGACTAATATGTCCTATTATGTCACATGTTATTGATCAAATGATTCACTTGTTATATGTTGGCCAACAAAAGCAAATGTCACTTGATTCACATGAATTCTCGAGAGTAATGTTTACCTTACAAGGTCATGACAAAATCAATCAATTTATTACATTTACACTTGTATAGTCAATTCTTATACCTGTAATGTATCTTAATAATATTTGATTGTTAGATATGCCATTAGAATTTAATTATTGTATTTATTCATTGAGTCATGACTCATCAAATCATAATTATTTTTCCAAATGGTGAAGCATAAGGTTTGGGCATTTTAGAGCACAAAGTTTTGTATATAAACACATAGAGCATAGGTCATCGGTTGAATTCTAACGCTCTCTCTCTTTCTCTCTCTCTCTCTCTCTCATTGTGTCCTTCACATAAACCTAGATAGGAATCAATTTGTGGCTATCAATATTAAACGTGTTTTACTTAACATATATGTATATCAAGTAAAGAAATTGAGATGCTTTTTTGGTTGTGTATGAATGATATAATAATCTTTATACATATGTATACTTGGACATAATTGTCTTGCTTAATAAATGGAAATGGGTGTTCAATTTTTGGCATCAGAGTAGAGATAGATTCCATAAGGACATACATATGAACATGACATGATTTTTGCACTATTATGCATTATCATATAACATAGTCCTATATGTCTATAGTGCATTAGTAGAGGTAGTCATGGTAGTATCCATGACTCACCAAGGAGAGAGGAGTCAGTTGATTGCATTCCATAGAAGCGTCATATTAACCATCAAGAGATTAACTTGTTGATCGAGTTAGATCTCATACGTAAAAACTTTCTATATCCAATCGGCCAGTCCATATGGCCATCCTACTATCTAAAGAAAAAAGGATAAAGAACCACTTGTGTAGGGAAGTTATATACAGGACTAGATCTTGGCTATTGGGATAGCTAGCAGGCAAAAAAAAAAAAAGATGCCATTCCAAAATAGATCTTGGCTATTAGGATAGCTAGCAGGCAAAAAAAAAATGCCATTTTGAAATAAAGAAATGTAAAAAAAGGGCTAAGGATGAAAAGAAAGAAGTCAAACTCTTTCTTTTTTATCCCTAGGGAGAGTGCTCTCCTATAGGGTGTGGGCGGTAATGGATCAGACTCTTCAGCGACAAAGAATGCGATCAAAGGACCCTATGAATACTACTAGTCGTAGTTGTGGTTATGGCCAAGAAGCAGGCAGGGAAAGAATTGTCCTTCTTTAAAGGAATTTAGTCAGGGAGATAACCTCTATTCCATGAATCAATAAAGCCTCAAAGTCTTATTATGCTCAAGAAAAGGACTAAATTTCTTAAGTGGTTGTGCCAAGCTTAGTTGAAATTGTAAAAGGGATAAGAAAAAAGTAGTAGTGAATAAGTGCCAGCCAGGAAAAAGGCTTAGCATGGCTTAACGAAAGGAAGAACGTGCAAGGGTTAGATTCAGTGCGTTCTTAGAATAGTTGTTCCAATATAAAGGCCTATCCCAATACATAGAGTTTATCCACTACATCCATATAAGGAAGAGAATATTCCAATCTTTCTTATGCACAACACATACCTTATAGGTATCCACAGTATAAAACTAGTGAACAGATAGTGTAGGGTCCACAAAATTAAATAGAAAGAATATATGACAAATTAAGAAAACAGGGTACAATTGACTTCAGTGGTATCATAGATCTAGTAATGGCACAGGTGTGGCTAAAAATAACATAAAGAGTTTTGAATTTGATGAAATGTATACCCGAAGAAAAAGTTTGATTATGTAGTCACTATTATAAGGGGATGCATAGGATTAGTCGGAAACCATTCCAGGGAGTGATGTATAGTTTCTAATGCTTACATGGGATGATTTTATTTGTGAGTTCAACAATAATTACATGCTAAAAGTATATAAAGAAGAAAATTTAAAATTTAAAATAAAGAGAGATGACTACAACTGAGTCTGAGTAAAGTTTAATCAATTATCTCATTGTGCATCCTTAATGTAGCCACTGACAAAGACAAATGTTGAAAGTTTGAAGAGGAACTAAGATATGAGATCAGAAGCAAGATCACAGTTGTAGATCTTAAGATTTATACCAAACTAAAAGTTGTTGCAATCAATGTGGAAAGATTAAAAAAAAAAGAAAAGATAGAATAATGAATAGAATGGGGGCCTATTGAGTTTATTGGAGATTTTAATAGAAAAACGTGCACCTAAAATCTTTTTACAATGATTTGCAATCTTTTGATCTTCTTCGTGCTTGTGCTTGCACTTGTGCTAACACTATGCCCCTTGCTTTTGTTAGTTTTATTTTGCTCCTGGGTCACACATTGTGGTTTTGTTATGATCACTTGTGTTTCTTTTTGCCTACTCTTGAATTTGGATTGACACTGCATTTCCCTTTTATGCTTCTTTTGTGTTGCTTATTTATGTTTACTTCTTTAATGATGCCTCTTTCCATAAAGGTGGCAAGGTTATCACATATGCCAGCACTCAATTTCGGTGATTGCCATAATGAGTGCATGATAAGGTTGCACAAATTAGACTCCTCCCTTTTCTTGTGACTATGCATACTTAGCCTCCTTAAAGTAATAATGCGATAAGGGAGGCATTGGTTGAGCAACAGATAGACATAACACATATTGTTTACATCCCCTAATTGGTGAGACTATCTTCATGCTTGTTGACTTTACTTGTATGACAAGGATCAGGTGTTCGGGCATCTCCCTTCTAACTAATGTGGGCATCTACTTTCTAATGCTATAATGGGACTCTATCATGAGCATATGGAAGAATGTTGCTAGCAAGTTAAGCATTCTAGCAGGTGCACCATAGGTCATCAATGACCTCCCACCTAAAGTGGTTGGTCAGGCAATTTGACAGAGACACTTTTCTCTATCCCTAAGAATAGGGTCAAAATGTGCTTACAACTAGCGTTGAAGGACTTTAGCTAGTGAGCCATTTT
Source organism: Omphalea diandra (assembly GCA_949677035.1). NCBI lineage: Eukaryota > Viridiplantae > Streptophyta > Magnoliopsida > Malpighiales > Euphorbiaceae > Omphalea > Omphalea diandra. The sequence goes on along the minus strand of CATIWR010056064.1, from coordinate 10,636 downwards.
GATTGGGGTTCTATTCTATTTGTGGTGATGCATACCTCAATGGTGATTGAAGAATGCTAGAGGCACGCATCTTCTGGTTCTATAGTCCTTTTCTTTTTTTCTCCATTCACTTATTCCTTTTATATTTTTAATGATTTTTATTAATAGGCTTAGGCAATCAAAAATGGGCTAATAAAGGGTAGTAACGCTCTCCCCAACATAAAGTATTACTACCTTTGCTTCCAGCGCTAGAGTAGTATATGGCATGTCAAGAAGTTCATCGATGTCAGGCAAGTTTGCCTAAATGGGCTCTAGTTGGATCAAGTGTATTTCTCTACACACAAAAAGATTAAATTATTAATTTCTACAACATCCATGTTAATTAGGATAGTTATAACATTGTTTGCTTTTTATAACTTTAGCTCAACTGAAGGAGGCCTTAAGGCATATGTTGTTAGGAGATTATAGAGGCTGAGAAGTGTTATGAGTGTCAACTTTTGGTGGGGCCTTTGATCCATGATTGGAACCTTGAAGAACAGGTGCTCTTATAAAGGAAGAGGCCTTATACATGTCTGATGCCCTAGGATCCACTGAAGTACATGTTTTGAGGTATCGACCTCAAGGATTAAAAGCTTGATCGCAACTTCAAGGGGCACCCAGGAAAAGAGCTAATGTCTTACATTGATGGCTATCACACTTGGATTGAGGCATCTCTACTTAGGATGGTACCGATGTTTGTCATGCACATTTGTTCATACTTGCACTATGAGGCCCATACTAGGATGGTGCTTAAAAAAAAGGCATGAATTACTTAGGCAATATCACAGAGAGTGCCATTGGATCCTGCATTAGCAGAGGGAAAGCATAAGACTATCAGGACATTAGAGACAATAGAGCCTATGGTAGTAGGCAAGTCAGATCCGCTGCCAGACAGTATGGTGGAGGCCTGCTAAATTTCCCTCGTGGGCTAACTGACATGGTACCCTGCTTCTTCGAGCTTCCTACAACTACCCATGTAATTTCTCTTGTCTTTATTACTTTTAGACTTTATTTTTATTATTTTCATTAATTTGACATCACTTACATACAGGTTCCTCATGTATAAGTCGAACACCTCATCAATCTAATTATCGAGCTGAAGCAAACATGCACCAAGCTTACACATGAGTTATAGGTAAACACAATATGTATTGATGCATGTATGTTTATGTATGTTGGTATGTGTGTCCTAACCACTTTAACCTTGCATTTATTTTAGGAGGAGATATGTTAAAAGGAATGGAAGCTTTAAAAAGTCAAGGTTGAGCTCATAGATTTGTAAGCTAGCCTACAGTTGCCTACAGTAAAGGATCTAGAAGATAGTGAGGGGTCCACAGAGGAAGAGGATGATTAAAGTGTCGTTATTTGGCTTCTGCTGCCGCCTTTCCTACTTACTTTCTTTTGCTTTTTTGATGTATTGGCCTATAGGGAATTTTTTACATTTCTAGGATTATTAAAATTGTGTTTGGGCATAATTTGCTCCTTTTATTCAGTTCTTCAAATGTTCCAAGATGCTTTGGCCTGAGTGCCCTAATTTTATCACTTACACATTAGATTTTGCAATTGTTTATAAATGCAATCTTCCTTGTTTTATGTTTATTCGAGTTGATGACATGTTTGTCGCTTTCAATTCTTGTATTTTTATGTTTAAGAGATATTTGAATTAAGTCATGCACTAAAATATAGGTAGGAACCTTTATAACTTTTCCTCAATCAAAGTTATTTATACATACCTACCACTTATCTCTATAAATAATAAGTTGTCTATACATATAATAAGTTATCTATACATACAACTTGGCAAGTTTGTATAGACAAATTTACTATTTATAGGTGTTTAATACTATTCACCTTCTCTCCTTTTTAAACCTTTTTATCTCAATTTCTATGCCCCTATCGACTATTTTTTGTTTTTTTGCCATGGTTAGAGTATTTTTAAAATCTCTTCCTACCCCCAATTAATTTGTATCTTTCTTTGATGAGTTTCAAGACACTTCATTACCTTTTATCTATCAAACTCAGTATTGATTTCCTTTAAGTAGCCTACGATCATTAGGACTCATCTACCCATTCCTTCCATTTCGGAGAAATGAAGACTTATCACTTTCTTGAAGAATTAGGTGCATTTTTAGATTGCCACATTATTGCTTCTAACAATATTATTTTACTGTGTATGGATTATACACATGTCTATAAGATGATGGAGTTATTTGATTCTCCCATAAGGAGTGCCCCTGTACACCTTGAGGGAGGAGAAGATATTGTTGTCCCCTTTGCTCGCCTTATATCACTAAAAGAATAATGGTAGGGTCGCTCATGCTCACATCATGGTAGCCATCTTGATGGGAGAGTTTCTGCTTCTTAAAGATGGCAGGGAGATTGACCTCCAAGTTCTACAACTCATAAAGGAGATTAAGTTGGGTAAAATCTCACTTTTGGTGTTCCTTGGTGAGACCATTATGGGCTTGGATAGGGTTACTCTAGGTGTTGGCAAGTTTTGTTTGGATTTCTTCAAATGTGTTCTCTTTGTGGCCTTTTTGCCATTATTTTTTCTTTATTCTTATTTTTCATTATCATTGATTTTTTATATTTATTTTTCACCTTATAGCCTAAACCATCCTTGTGGATTTCCAATCCAGTAGGTTGCTCATTCTTTCTTAGGTTGGCCTATCGAGTTTTCAACCTAATAAGCCTTTTTTTTTTTATTCTTTCTGATTACTGTTTACTGGCAATTCTCCTCTTTTTTTTTCTATTTTTTATTTCAAATTTGATTACAAGAGAGGTTATGCTTACTTGAGGCTCACATTATCGACATGAAGTGTTATTATTTTTCACAACACCATTCAAATTGTTGCTGCCAAGACCTACTTTTTCTAAGATTTAGTTGACTAAGTGGCTATTTCACATATTTGATTATGATATCGATTGGACCTGTCTATCATGGAGGCTAACTAGAGTTACCTTGAAGACTTAGAGAGGGTGTGTGATTATCCCTATTTTGACATTTAGCACCTGTCTGACTATGTTGTTCAAACTTAAGTCAAGACTCTCTTTTGATCTTGACAATATAGATTAAAAGATTCTAATATCAATTTTAAGTGTTGATTTTATAGATATTAAGATAGAATCATATTAGAATTTGAATAGAAGTGATTAGAAGCAAAAAAAAAAAAAACTCGAAGTATGAAAATCTGTCTTTGAAAGTAGCGATCAAGAATTTCAATAAAGATTTGAATTTTGGAAAGTACTATTGAGATCAAAAGTAGTGACCATTAATTTTGGTAGAGATTGTGACCAATAGAAAAATAAGAAAGCCAAAACTCCATTTTGATTAATGGTAGGTGTAGTGACTAGGTAGCTATCGTGACCTTCAATAAAGACTGTGAATTTAGTAGCGACCTTTACCTTTGAGATCTGTTAGAAAGATCCAACAAAGGACCAATATCAAGCTACCATGTGTCACTAGCTATTAGACATGGTCTAAAATAGAGATCATGAATTTCTTCTCTTGATCGTGAAATGCATTTCATAATTGCAAATTTTTTGTCTCGACCGTGATTTTCATCTAACAAGTATTAAATGTAGGATCTATTTAGTATACTTTAGAGATTTGGGTTTAGTTTTATTTGCAATGTCTCTTTGGTGATTGTAGCCTATAAATACATCACCAAATGGACTTGAATGCAAGAGAACAATCATTGATTGTGCCAAAGCTCTTACAAAGTTAACTTTAACTCTTTATTTCTTTCTATATAGTTTGGTGTGAGCTTTAAACACATTAGGTTTGGATTTAATAGTGAGCATTTGTATAGAAAACTCTTGTTTGGGTTTTAGAGTGAGCTTTAAAAAACTCTTGTATAGGTTTAAGTATCAACCTTTATAAAACACTTGCGTAAGATTTGAGTGTGAGCATTGGGAAAATATTTATAGGGTTTGGTGTGAGCCTAAACACTAAGTTGAGTATGAGCTTGTAAAACATTAGTGATTTAATGAAACATGTAATTGGTGAATTAGGGAGTGGATGTAGGGTTGGTTAATACCCAAACCACTATAAATCTCTTATCTTTATTCTTCTTCTACTCTTTCTTTAATCTTTTAATTATGTGTGCTTCCTCCGAAATTTAAAATTTTCACTAATTCAACCCACTTTTTTGGTGCACAAGGGCCAACAATTAGTATAAGAGCTCTCAATTCAAGCCTTAACTATGTAAGAAAAGATCAATGACACAAGAAGAAATCCACTCTCACTTTAATCCCTATTTCGATGGCACTAATTATGCTATTTGAAAGCATAAAATGGAGATATATCTTGATAATGATCTCATCAACTTATGGGATTATATACTTAAAGAGTGGAAGCCACCAATAAAGGTAGTTAAAGGAGTAAAGGTGGCATTTGCAAGAGAAGAATGGAGTAAAACACATAGGAAGGCAAATGGGAAAATAATAGGACAATGGCCATTCTTCTAAGTGTTGGGCTAAATGGCAATGTGGCAACCTAAGAGGGGGTGAATTGGGTTGTAAACAAAAACCAAAAACAAACACAAACATAAAAATCAACAAAGGTTCGATAACTTGCCTACTATACTCTCTACGTTTTCACTTAGGCCTATTCATTTTGTTTTAGACTTAGGAACAACCTTTCCTTTTCTAGGCTGAGGAAGAACTTTCCCTTTCAAAGGCTCAAGGATAATCTTTCCTTTTACAGGATCAAGAAGAATCTACGCCTTGGTATTTTTCTAGGCACAATACCAACCTTTACAACCACTAGCAAGCAAAGATCCAACTAGTGTCTAAGCCTCTCAAATAGGCAGCATTTACACATTTAGTGCTAAAAAAACTTACTCTCAAAAAGAGTAATAGAAATACACTCACTCTAGCCAAATGCAAAGCAACACCATAAAAGACTTGCACAAAAAGTTATAAAGCTGTTCACACTTGTTCATAATATTTTCTAGCCTTTTTTTCTAACCTTTCTAAACTTTAAGAATGCTCCTTATATAGCCAAGCTCCAAAACTAGCCATTGGAATAGTTGATATGCATCTGACAGCTTTTCTTCAAAACTAGCCATTAGAGGTGACAACACCCGTTATTCTTTATCAATATTCGTTGAACTTATAATGGTTACATCCAATGCCTGTTTAATGTCTTTCAATAAATGTTGGCTTTGACTTGGCCTTTGGGTATCTTTAGTTTACTTTTACCATTTTAACCAAGTTATTAGTTAGTTTGATTAATGCCTCTAAGTATGTTATTATCGTAATCTAATTAATCATATCAAGTAATCAACAATCTCAATGAGAGAGGGGTCATGCATCATGGCATCAGAAATAACATGCATAATATCCACATTAAGCATTTTAAAAGGAAATGGAGGTCATACAACATAGCATAGGGAAAAGCATGCATATCATTATTCACATATGATCAAGATTGGTAATAGTCACTAAGAGCACAACCCATAAACAAAGCAAAATAAGCACTTTTACCCAAAAGAAATACACAAGTAATCATGAAAAACACATAAAAACATCAAAGCTAATAAATAAGTTTGATCTATGTATCTTGTTGGCCTTAAGCACCAAAAAGGGGGGGAGGGAGGGTGTTTCAATTAGTGTATAAAAATTAAAATAAGAAAGTAAGAAGGAAAATGAGTAGAGGAAAGACACAAGATTTATAGTGGTTCGGGTATAATCGAGCCTACTCCCACTCCCCAATTTTCTGCAATTGGGTGTTCCATTATCTTTAAATGGTGTTTCTAAGCTCACACCTAACTTTTACACTTGTGTTTTCAATTCTCACTCAATAACCTTTACACTTGTGTTTTTGAGGCTCACACAACAACCTCTCTTTAGTGTTTTTACAGGCTCACACTACAACTTTTACAAATGGTGTTTATGCTCACACCAAACAATCACTTAAAGAATAGAAAAGATTGAGTAGCAAAATTACAAGAGTTTGAGTTATAAATTAATGAATTCTCTTGCATTTACATATGTTTGCTGAGGTATTTATAGTCTCTACCCACCAAAGAGACGTTGCAATAAAACTTATTGCAAATCTCTAAAGTATGCTAGACAGATTTTTGCATTAAATGTTTGTCAGGCTTCATTCGTGGTCACTACTACTCTTTCGTAGTAGCAATTTTCCAATTTTCCATATGAGAGCCCAAAATGCGGCGAAAATCTCTATTTGTATCTAACAGCTAGTTCACATGTCATCTTCTCATTGGTTCACCAGGAAAATTAGTTATTGCCTTTCACCTATTCACAAAAGTAGCAGTCGCAATTTTTCTTGTATAGGCTGCAACGTAGGATGTGAATTCATCTGTCAAAATGTTCATCTTCTTATTTATGATTCATGGTCACTACCCACAAGTTGCCATCACGATTTTTATCTTCCAACAGTCACCTGGGACATTTGTCATGTTGTGGTTGTGGACTTGATTCCCTCTTGAGTTACTTTGAAATTGATATTCGTGATTGAGGCGTGACGCATACAGCGAATTCATCTGTGACTTTGGTTCTCCTATCTTTGGATGGGTCGCGGTAGAGAAGTGGCCCTCTAATTTGCCTATCTAATTTTTCAACCTACCTTAGTCTAGTTCGCGGTCGTGATATTTGAAGTTGCGGTCATGAATTAGGAGACACTTTCCTTTCTTTAGAGATTATGGACTTCATCTAACTTCCAATTTAGAGACTAACTAAAAACTACAAAACAATACTTAATTGAAATATCAAAATTGATTAATCTCCTTTGTCAAGATCAAAAGAGGTTTAAGACTTAGAATTAACCATTCTAGTCCAACAATCTCCCCTTTTTTATTTTGACAACTTAGATTGATCCAAAGGGAAAATAATGCAGAAATATTAAGTTGGAGTGAAGTTTGATTCAATGAATAATACTTAAGGTAAAATTTCCTAAGTATTAAAGTTTAATGCTCCCCCTCACTTATGCTATCTTTTAGCAAATTTTTTTCTCTCCCTCTTAGACTTAGATTATTTCTAGTTTCTATCTCTCCCCCTTTGAAAAGATCAAAAAGAGGGTGTAAAGATAAAAGGGAAAAGAAAACAAGCATAAGTATACATAAGGAGCAAAACAAGAATACAAAATTATAAAGATAAAATGCATCAATCACATAAGATAAAAATTTGTAAAGAAACACAAATTTATTTATTTATAACTGTGAGATCACAATATTTTGAAACATAAACATAAAAACAAGAAAATACAAAGGATCCCTAATCTAGAAGGATGGAGAATCATCATCATCTCCAGAAGTTCCTTCCTCTTACTCTTGTATGGCTCTTTCTGCTTAATCCCCATCTTCAACTTCTTTATTGCCATCTTCATCTTATGAATCCTCAAATTCAGTGTAGTCCAGAAGATGACAAGGGGTAACCCGTAACTTCTCTTGAAGATCCACCATGTCACTGATGTGAGAGAAATAGGAATCTCCTTTTCATCATTCTCAACATCTTGTCTAACTTTCGATTGATGGTGGCAAGAGTTAACTTGGACTTGGGTTGTGGTTGGGGAGGAGGGACTAGAATTCTACCTTCTTCAATATAGAGCCTCTTCCTCTTAGAAGCATGAGAAGCTTCCATCTTCTTGGGCCCGAATGCACCCAAGGTATAGGCATAAGTGTCAGGGTGAATGGCTTTGGCATTTATTATGTAAGTGAGGTCAAGAAAATTTTGCGAAGGAAGAAGCTTCTTGGTAAGGAATTTCTCTTTTTCCTCATCAAAGGCTCCAATGAAACGATGTATGACAATGATGTGTGAGGGCAGAAGGAATTGACTCTTAGGTTTTGTACTCATGTAGATCAATTGATGCGTAAGCTATCGACCAGATTGTTTGGGTTTATTTTTTACAAGGCAGAAAAGGAATGCCAAGTCTTTTTAGGACACTTTCTCATTACCATTACCTCTTGCATTGATGAAAAAGGTGATGATACAGTGGAGTATCCAAAATGGTAGAGATTTGATGTGTTTGGCCAAAAAGGAGCGAGGGTCGTGTGTGGTTTCTATAGAGATTTTCGACCAAACCTCAGAATAGATAACATCAAGTGTGGAGATTATGAAAGGAATGTTTTCTCCGACTTATAAATTGAAAAGAGAAGAAAGTTGTTTAAAGGTTATATAGAAAGGATCACCAAAGGCCCGAAATACTAAGCTGTACTGACCCATGGGAGATTCGACTTTGCGACTAAGATGGACGGTGCACATGAATTCTCATACAACTTCTTTGCATCCGGGTTCATCTCGGAAGACGAACTCATTCCAACCAAGATTGGAAAGAAAAGCCTAAATTTCATTATTGATGCCCAAGGTTTCTAATAGGAAAGTGGAGGGAATCTTATTAAGGAGGATGATCATGGAGGAATTAGCTTTGTATTTTTCCTTCTCCTCCTTAGCAACTCCCTTCATGAGTTAGAGTGCAAGGCGTGCAGAGGGTTGAACCACTCCCTTTCCTTTTTCAATTCTAGAGATCTTCTTTGGAGCCATTGCAAGAGATGAAGAGAATTTAGAAGAATTTGATACTTTGAAGGTAAGAGAGTTTAAGAGTAGGATGAAGTGAAGAAAAATAGTCTGGAGGCTTTATATAGCCATTGAAAAGGTATACAAACACCTAAAAATGGAAGAAATGGTTTAATGAAAAGTTAGAAATAGTTGGCCATCAAATCACTTAATTGCCAGGCGATTACCCAAATTTGCGTTTGTGAAATCATGAGTTGCGACTGTGAATTTCGAAAAATGTGAGTAACAGACAAATTTTCCTCAGAAATACGTGCCTTAACAGTCAAAATTTTGAAATTTTGACCAAAATTCACGGTGGAGCAGAAATTTCGTGACCATAAATTGATGTTTAGTGGTCGGGTGACTTTGACTTGTAATTCACAATCGTGAATGAAGGATAGCGACCGCGAAGTATGAGTCAGCAAGGAAAAGATAGTTGAATTTTGAAAAATAAATGTAATCCACTTTACTATATCAAACACAAATACCACAAATCAACAAATATGAATACACATAGCAATTTCAATCATAAAATCGAAAAATTTTCACTTTAGGGAACTTCCATCAAGAATTTTCAATTCTCTCTTAATGAAGTTCATCCTTTCTTCATTTAGAGGTTTAGTGAAAATATCTATAAGTTGATGATTTGTGTCAATAAATTCTAACTCAACATCACCCTTTTGCACACGATCTCTAAGAAAATGATGTCTAATATGTGTTTGCTCCTAGAATGTTGAATGGGATTCTTAGAGAGATTAATAGCACTTGTGTTATCACACTTAAAAGGAATGTGATCAATCACTTTGCCAAAATCCTTTAATTGTTGTTTCATCCAAAGGACTTAGGTGCAACAATAACCCGCAACTATATACTCGGCTTTCGTGGTGGATAAGGCAACCGACACTTGCTTTTTACTAAACCAAAAAACTAGACATTCTCCTATAAATTGGCAAGTCCCAGAAGTGCTTTTTCTATCTAATAAGTTGCCTGCATAATCCACATACGAATATTCTATGAGACTAAAGGAAGAATCCCTATCACCCTAAGTGAATTGTGCCATGCAAATATTTAAAAATTCTCTTAATAGCGTTCAAATGAGACTCTTTAGGAGAGGATTAGAACTTAGCACACATACAAACACTAAACATGATATTTGGCCTAGGAGCAGTAAGATAAAGTAGAGATCCTATCATACCTCGATAACTCTTTTCATCTACTGTTTTGCCCAATTCATCCTTATCTAGCTTAATGGTACCACTTATTGGGGTTTTAGCTACCTTGCAACCATGCATGCCAAATTTTTTGAGTATCTCCCTTGTGTATTTAGCTTGGTTGATGAAGATCCCTTCCTTGGATTGCTTGATTTGTAAACCAAGAAAAAACTTGAGCTCTCCCATCATGCTCATTTCAAATTTCCTAGTCATACACTTGGCAAACTCCTCACAAGGAGATTCATTAGTAGCACCAAAAATGATATCATCAACATAGATTTGAACAATTAATGTGTCATGTTTATGCTTTTTAACAAAGAGTGTGGTATCTACCTTTCCTTTTCCAAAATCATTTTTCAAGAGAAATGAACTAAGTCTTTCATATCAAGCTCTTGAAGTCTGTGTCAAACCATATAAGGCTTTGTTCAATTTGAAAACATGGTTTGGAAAACAATGTGACTCAAAATAAGGAGGTTGTTCAACACAGACTTCCTCCTCAATTATTCCATTTAAAAATGCACTTTTCACATCCATTTGAAAAAACTTAAAATTCATGTGACATGCAAAGGCTAAAAAAATCCTAATGGCCTCTAACCTTACAACAGGGGCAAAAGTTTCATCATAATTTATGTTTTTCTCTTAGTTATAACCCTTAGCAACCAATCTAGCTTTATTTCTAGTAATGAAACCTTGCTCATCTAACTTGTTCATAAACACCTACTTACAACCTATAATTGGGTGTTCTTTAGGCCTAGGGACAAGTTCCCATACCTTATTTCTCTCAAATTGGTTGAGTTCCTCTTGCATAGCAAGTATCCAACTCTCATCATCAAGAGCCCCATCAATTAATTTTGGCTCAAGTTGAGAAACAAATGCAAGATTGTTAT
>CATIWR010056052.1:0-16803 GCA_949677035.1 Omphalea diandra | reverse complement strand
AACTTGCAGATATTTTCACTAAACCTCTAAATGAAGAAAGGATGAACTTCATTAAGAGAGAATTGGGAATGCTTGATGGAAGCTCCCTTAAGTGAAAATTTTTGTTTGATCTTATGTTTAATTGTGATGTGTGTGATATGTTTGATTGATGGTTGTTATGGATGGTCTTATTATTCATTTCTAAATGGATCACAAGTTTTTTCAAAATCCTTCATTCTTATACTTGCTGACTCATAATTCGCGGTCGCTATTCTTTCTTCACAGTCGCGAATTACAAGTTTATTTCTCTTGGATGTCAAATGTCAATTCACGATCGCGAAATCCCTTTCCACCATGAATTTTGGTCATTAATTTCAAAATTCTGACCGTTACAACGTGTATTCTTGAGGAAATTTTGTCAATTACTCACATTTTCTGAAATTTGTGATGGCGACTCATTAATTCATGGACGCGAATTTGAGTAACCACCTCACATTTTTGTGATTTGATGGCTAACTGTTTCCAACCCTTCATAATTCTTTTTCTAGCCATTTTTAGCCATTGATACACCTCTTCAAGGGCTATATATACCTTTTCAATAGTGTTTTTCTCATAACACTCAAACATTCTCACTCTCTCTCAAAATTCTCTCAATTCCTCACAAGCAATCTTCATTTTCTGCTATGGCCTCTAAAAGAATCTTTAAAGCCGACAAGGGCAAGGCAGTGGCTCAACCATCTGCCTCCCCTGCCCTTCATCTTATGAAGGGAATCACCAAAGAAGAAAAGGAGAGATATAAGGCAAACTCTTCCAAGGTGATTCTCCTTAATAAAATTCCTTCAACCTTCATACTCGAAACTTTAGGGATCAATAACGAGATTCGTGCATTCCTCTCCAATCTAGGGTGGAACGAGTTTATATTTCGTGATGAACCCGATTATGAGGAGATTGTGCAAGAGTTCATGTGCACTGTGGAATTAAGCCGCAAAGTCGACTCAAGGGCGGGACAATACGGGTTAGTGTTTCGGGCCTTTGGCGACCTTTATTTTATTACCTTCGACCAACTTTCTTCTCTTTTCAATTTACATGTCGGAGAACACATACCCTTCATCATCTCCACACTTGACGTAATCTACTCCGAATTTTGGTCGGAGATTTCTATTGAAACCAGACATGACCCCCGTTCTTCTCTTTCCAAACACATCAAATCTTTGCCCTTATGGATCTTTCATCGCATCATCACTTTTTCAATAAATGTAAGGGGTGATGGCAATGAAAAGGTCTCACAAAAGGACTTGGCATTTCTGTTCTGCCTCATCAAGAATAAGCCAATTCAAACCGGTAGATACCTTGTGGATCAATTGATTCACATGAGTACAAAATTGAAGAGCCAGTTTTTACTCCCTTCTCATGTCATAGCCATTTACCATTTCGTTGAAGCACTTAATGAGGAAAATAAGCAATTATTCACTAAGAAATTTTTACCCTCCCAAAACTTCCTCGATCTCACATATTTGATCAATGCCAAGGCCATACATCCGGACACCTATGTGTACTCCTTAGGTGTGGAAGGAGCAAAGAAAATGGAATTTTCTCAAGCATCGAAAAGGAAGAGATTGGAAATTGACGAAGCTACTCCATCCATTCCTCCTAAGCTAAAATCTAAGGGTAAGCTTTCTATCTCCACCATCAATAACAAGTTAGATAAACTCATGAGGATGATGAAAAGAAGGCTTTTCTTCCTTTCACATCTTCATAGTGACATGGTGGACCTTCAAGAGAAATTTGGAGTCCCCCTATGCCATCTTTCGGACTTCACAAAATTTGAGGACACTTATGAAGAAGAAGGCAATGATGAAGTAAAGGATAGAGAAGAGGCTTAAGGTGAATGAGAAGACGAAGATCTTTTTGAAGATGATTCTCCAACATTCTAGATTAGGGATACTTTGTACTTTTATGTTTTCTGTTCATGTTACAAAAGTTTGTGATCCCTAGTTATGAATAAATAAACTGTCTTTTTGATATATTATCATCTTATGTGATTGCACTTTTCTATTGCTTTTTTGTTCCTTTTAAATACTTATGCATGATTTCTTATTCTTCTTTCCTTTTGCACCCTCTTTTTGATCTTGCCAAAGGGGGAGAGTTGGTATAATCTAAGGTTAAGGAAGAGGAAATTATAAGGAAATTACAATTTGCACAATTATAGCATAAGTTGACGGGGAGCATCAATAAGCAACATACTTATTTTTTTTATTGAATGAATGACATACTTAGCAAATTTTGTCTTAAGTATTCATTGAATCATATTACAATCCAACTTCACTTTTATGCATCATTTTCACTTTGGATCAATCTAAGTTGTCAAAATCAAAAAGGAAGAGATTGTTGGACTAGGGTGGTTGACCCCAAGTATTGGACCTCTTTTGAACTTGACAAAGGAGATTGATAATATCTAATGTTTCAAATTAATGTTGTTTTGCAACCTTTAGTTTTTATCTAAGTTGTAAGTTGGATGTAGCTCAAATCTTCAAAGTATGAAAAGTGTCTTCTAAATCGTGACTGCTACCTTGGATTCGCAACTGCGATCCATTAGAAGACTTGTAAGAAGTTAGGCAGGTGAAATCACAGAGCCTTTCTTGGCCGCGATTCATCCAAATGATGGAGTCCAAAATTGGCAGACGGATTTGTGGTATGTGTCACACCCTAGTTGCGACTGCGAATTTCAAAGTAACTCAAGAGGGAAGCAAGTCCACAATCACAACGTGACAAGTGTTCCAGTTGACTAGTGGAAGTCAAATTTCACGGAGGCATCTGTGACCGCGATTCATGAGGAAGAAGATGACTATCTTCAGTAGATGAATTTGTGTCCTTCTATTGCAACCTGTACAAGAAAGCTCGTGACCGCGACTTCTGAAAGCAGGTGAAAGGCAACGACTACATTTTCTTGGTAAACTAATCAGAAGTTGCCACGTGGACTAGCCGTTAGACACAGACAAAGTTTTCCTTAAGTAATTCAGAATTCGCGACCTTGACAGTGCAGTAGCGACTGCGAATTGAGATTGTCAAACATTTAATGTAAAAATCTGTCTAGCACTTTTTGAAGATCTTGTACCAGTTTTATTGCAATGTCTATTTGGTGGGTAGAGGCTATAAATACCTCACCAAATAGATGTAAATGCAAGAGAATTAATAACTTCATAACCAAACTCTTGTAATTTTGCTACTCAATCTTTTCTCTTCTTTAATTGATTGTTTGGTGTGAGCATAAACACCATTTGTAAAGGTTGTAGTGTTAGCCTATTAAAACACTCTAGAGAGGTTGTGTGAGCCTAAAAAACACAAGTGTAAAGGTTATTATGTAAGCCTCTAAAACACAAGTGTAAAGGGTATTGTGTGAGCCTCAGAAAACACAAGTGTAAAAATTTGGTATGAGTTTGAAAACACCATTGATAGTTAGTGGAATACCCAATTGCTGAGAATTGGGGAGTGGACATAGGGTCGATTATATCCGAACCACTATAATTCGTATGCCTTCATTTCTCCTCTACTCTTCTATTTTTAATTTTTACACACCAATTCAACCCCCTTCTTGGTGCTAAGGGCTAACACTTTTGGTTGCCATTTAGTTTGGGCTAAAAAATTTAAAAATAAGTTTTTTAGCGACAGATGTGAAAAAGCCTGCATAAGATAAACGAGTAAAATTGATTTATCACAATTAAAGCCCAATTATAGGCTAAGTTAAAAATTGAACCAAACTGAACCAAATTGATATTATTTGGTTTCGATTTATTTCAAATTTCATCTAAATTTCAATTGGTTTGGTTTCAATTTACATAAAAATCGATTTGTTCGGTTTGTAGGAATTTGGCTCGATTTGAAACAAATTGATTGAATGCTCACCCATAAAAGGGAAAGGTTATTCTTGAGCTTACAAATAGAATAGAAAGGCCTAAGTGAAAACTTAGGGAGTGGAGCAGACACATTGTCAAACCACTATAAAACTCTGTCTTGATTGTGTTTTTTGCTTCTGTTAAGTTTGTTTTTATGTGTAACCCAATTCACCCCCTCTTGGGTTGCATTATCTCTATCCAAACCAACATAATTTTGCTTGTAACTCCTAAACTATTATCAAGCATCGGTAGGGTCAAAAGTATTAAGGGTTTTACTTTGGTATAACCTTGATTTGTGGCACACGATAGGATTAATGGAGGATCCATAGGAAGGCCTCTTGATACGTAGAAGCCCATAAAGAATCAAGTGAGAGACTGATGGTGTGATACATTGTTAGTACACAAAGTACTTGACAACAGTCACCACTTGACTTTAGTCGAGATAAAATTTCAGGCGAAGATAGATTCTCGTCTAAATAGAACAATTAGAAAGGCCAACCCATCTTTACCCATAAGATATCATATTAAAAAATTGAGTATGATTTGTAAAAGAGGTTAGGCTCCCTCAAGTCACGCAAACTTTACAATCCAACCATTGAGAGTCTATGGTTCACATTTACAAGTTTTATCCTCATCAATTACTTAATCCATTTTAGAATGATCCTAAATGTTTATCTAATGTCTTTCCATGCATTAACATTAAGTATAAAACGTGCAATCATTCACCATGAGGAGTGAGATATATAAGTAAATAGGGGTTTTCATGCTATCAATTAAATAAAAATTTAATATGCAACTATTGACTCTTATAACCTACAAAAGAGGGCATGAATTAGTACTAAAGGTAATGAAAAGTGGCATCCCAAAAGGTCATGAAAAGTGGCATCCTTTATATCTAACTAAATCAATTCAACATAGAATGATAATACCATCTCTACCTTATTTGGGAACATATTCGATACTTACTATAAGGTGCCCATCATATCGTCAAGATTAGTTCATGATATGCATGCCCATACTACCCTAATATCAAAGAATGCCCAAGTGCACATCAAGAGAGTATGCAATGTGTCTATGATAGTACAATGTATCATAATGTGCGTGTATATTAGAGGACATAACAAGTGAGGTAAACACCCATCATTAGCAAAATATAGGATGAATTAATGGGGTCTTTAGTATTGAAAACCTCACCTCTGCAACCCTTAAATATGGTCCATACATAAAGCTGAAGGAGGGAGTAATCTTAGCCATGAAAAGGACTAGGATGCATCCCTCAATGAGTGAATGTGTATGTGGTGATAAAGAAAGTCTAGAAAGCCAAATGGCTAAAACATAAAATCGCTCAAAAGGGGTCATAGGTGCCTATCAACTACCCTAATGATGTCCCTTTTAACCCATGCCATAAAGATGTAGACAAAACTAGTTTGGCCATGGGAAATACTAACCAACTCACTTGAAAAATTGTGTTAACAGACATAATGAAAAAAAAAGGTAAAATAACACATGGAAAAAATCAAAAACTAAATGAATATAGAGGTCATTAGCCTCTAATCCTTTCCCTATCATTTTAGGTAGGGTCATTCTTGAATGGCAACCCTACCTAAAATGGTTTTTAATCATAAAATATGGCTAAACATGGTGGATAGAGGTGTTTGGTTTTTGTAACTTATCTCATCCCATCCATATTTGGGCTTATAATGTAAAGAAAATGGTTAGATATCAAAGAAGGAAGAGAAAAGAACATTACTATGAATAGTGCCTTTGAGCAATGTTTATGGTCTGTGTAGACCAACTAGTGGTCTGTATAGACCAATTGGTGGTCTGTATAGACCATAAAGATCTTTGTACAGAGAATAAAGTATATGTACATACCTTTAGGCCTATTGTTGATAGAAAATGAAAAGAGGAAGAAGAGAGAAAAAGGAAGAAGGAAGGAGAAAAATGACTTAAAATGGTTTAGGGTTAGCTTTTGGCCCTTAGAAGCACCTTAAGTGGTATAATTCTTCTCCAAAATGCCAAGATCTCAATGTAAAAAGGGATGAGCTTAGTTTTTTACCTTAAATTTGAAGTATAGGTGAATGGCTATTAGGTTTCTATGAATATGTGTGTGTTTAAGGTTCTAGATTTTTAATTTGGTAGCAATTTCTTAAGGTAATATTGGCTTCCTCCTTACCCCTCAGAGGTGGGATATTTGTTGGAGAAAAAGAGGTGCATTTATGCTATGTAGCATAATTTACACCTTATTCTCTTTTTTTCCTCTCTCTATGGATAAGATCACTAAATATTTTAAAACTTATGATTTTAAAATTATCTATACAACTAAAAGGTTATCTATACAAATAATTACTTAGCTTTAGAATCTTCATGTTGCTTGGCTTTTAGTGAGTTATTTATATAAATCTTTAAATTGGTTGTATAGCTAATTAAGTTAACTTTATATACCACTATTGAAATTCTATAATGAGCTTTATGCTTAGGTGTTTAAGGGATAGGTTTAGTTCAAGGTTTGTCCAATTTTTTTTTTTTTTTTTTTTTTTTTTTTTTTTTTTTTATGAATGCTTGGAGAACTTATGACCCTAAGACATAGGTCTCACTTTTCTACTTTGACTGATGTGTTTTGAATGATAACAAAACTATAACAAAACCATGCGAAGTTCTAATACTTGTATTTTAGTATTTTTATATCCTATAGGGGGAGAATGTTATGATAATGCTTAGAGGATATATGACCTTAAGTGTTCTTGTATATGAGGTGTAGTTTGGGACTTCCAACAGGCATAGAGAATGTCTCAATATGCATTGGACAAATATTTAGATTGGCTATGCATTTTGGACCTTGCAACAGGCATTGAGGCTTTTGGAACGAGCGTCAGATAAATGCTTCAGGTTGAGCTATGCTGGACTTTGCCATGGGCATTGAGGATTCACAACGGGCATTGAACTGGCCAAGCAATCCATATTGCATATTTTCAATAAAAATTGAAAAAGGTCCAAAGATTGAGCTAAAGCTTTTGAAACTAGAAACAAAGATTGACCTTTCTCAATAGGCATTGAAGATGTTTCTAATGAGAATTATGAATTGCTCAACGGGCATTGAAACATGTGTCAATGAATTGCTCAATGAGAATTATGAGTTGTTGAACAAAAGAGCATCAAGTTCAAGCTTTATGGAAAATCAATAACAAGCATTATTTTTACTCCAACGGGTATTGAAGTTAAGACCAACGATCATGGGAGTATTGATAATGGGCATTCGAAGTATTTGTTACAAGTTTAATGCGTGTTGTCACCTCTAACAACTAATTTGATAGAAAAGCTATTAAATTGAACTTCAACTACTCTAACAGCTAGTTTTGGATTTTGGTTATATAAAAAGCTTTTCTAAATTGATTGATGAAACTTTAGAGAACATTTGCAAATAACTAGAGAACATCTAGCAAGCCTTTGTACAAACCTTTTTGGTGTTGCTTTATATTTGGGTACAGTGAAAATTATTTTTGTTACTCTTTGAGAGTAGGTTTTCTTAAGCACTAAAAGTGTAATTATTACCTAATTTGAGAGGCATTGGCACTACTTGGATTTATCCTTGCTAGTGGTTAAAGGTTAGTATCGTGCCTTAGAAGAATACCAAGGGTTGGGTTGGCTTTCTTGTTCCTTATAAAAGAGAGTGATCGTAAAAGGTTATCCTTGAGTTTGAAAAAGGGAAGGTTCTTCGTTAACCTAAAAAGGGAAGGTTGTCCTTGAGCCTTGGGAAGGGAAATGTTGTTCTTGGGCCTGCAAAAGGAATAGAAAGGCCAAAGTAGAAGCTTAGTGAGTGGAGTAGACATATTGCCGAACTACTATAAATCTTTATGTTGATTATGTGATTACTTCTATCTTTTGTGTGTTTGTGTTTTTATTGGCAATCCAGTTCACCCCCTTCTTGAGTTGCCTTATCTGTCACTTATTCCAACACTTTTTACCTTTTTTTATTATTTTTTTTCACCCTTTTAGGGGATGAATTCAATAAGGTTCTTATTTTTAGGCTTGTATCCTAGCAATCCCAAATTCAATGCATACATAGATGCAGGTTGACCCTGACATAGGATGTTGCATTCACTATAGGCATGTTAACACTAACACAGACATGCCTAACACATCTTCATTTTAGCTTGAATTTTGAGCATTTCTTACCATTTTCAATCACTTTAAACATAGGAAATGTTTTTTCTTTGGAGAATGATGGTGAATTCTTAGACTATTATATTACTTCATTGTAGACTTTCAAAGATCTTGAATTTTCATGGACTTTAGAAGATTAGAATAAAGGACCTATAATACATATAAGATAATTGCACACGTATTGGCACACCTTAATGTTGTTATCATTTAAATAAGAATTAGAACCATATGTTCAATTTTCTTTTCCATTTTGATAAAAATAAATAAATAGTTAATTTAAAAATAGATTGCGTGATAAGGTTATGAAAGGTATACTCCTTAATATATGCATTGAATTTTGAGAAGCATAAAGACAGATGTTGAATTTTGCATTTACCTATATGGCCAAGACCATATGATGATTTCTTTGAAAATAAAATTTGATTCTTTAGTTTTAATCATTCAGATGTGGAAAAATTACTTTTACTTAAGGTTTTAAGGATGTTTTAAAGTGCATCAAATGCTTAGAAACTTTAAAGGGATTAGATAAAGGAATTAAGGGTTGAAAAAGCTTAAAATGAGCCATTTTTGGGCTTTTAGGAAATAAAGCATATACAGGCTCAACCTAGTTATGTATCAGCTTAGTGGACAGAATTCCCAATGGGAAGTTGAGGGGAATTATTGAGAAACTTCCTTTTAAGGCATGGTCAACCATTTGGTTAGTTTTTTAGCCATACAAATTTCATGGTCTTTTTCTTATTCTCTTTAAAAAATACCCAAAAACTCTATAAACCATAGAAAAAGAAAAAGAAAAAAAGAAAAAAAAAAGAAGGGGAAAATAACTAGAAAAGAAAGAGAAAGAAAAAAGGAAGAAAAAGAGTGATCTCCTATCACTCATAATCCATTAACCTTAAACAACACCTCTATGTCTTCCTTAACATCCTAAGAACACATCCAAATCATTTGTAAGCCATAAAACTAAAGATAAAAAACATGAAACCTTGGAGAAGTTCATGAGGAGAAAAAAGGAAAAAAAGCATAATAAAAGAACTTAGTGTTTTGAAGTATTTGGAGCTAGGAGAATACTGTCCAAAGTTCAAATGACATGTTAGGATCAACGAGGAGTAAGAACAAAGATAGATTGAAGCTTAGAAGGATCAAACTAAAGGAAAACATAGTGAGAATATAACTTGAAAAATCTAAGGGTAAATATATCTAAACTTGTAATTAATTTATTTAAGTTTCTGCATCAAATTAACATGTTTTAAAACCTTATTTATGCCTTGAAAAGATCTATAATTGTTTAATGGTGAATTTTACATCCTTAAGTCAAATTTAGGTACAAAGCTCGTACAAGCTAAGAAGAGTTTGGATTGCATAAATGATGATTTGAGCTTGGCTTTGGCATGCTTGTATGCCCTTGCAAAGAGTTTAGATTGCATATAGGATGGTTTGAGCATGGTTTTGGCATGCTAGGGTAAAACCCATATAGGCTTAGGCTTTAAGATGCATTCCTTGACCCTCTTTCTTTATTTTCTTGCCTCTAATGCTTGTTTTGCATATTTTTTTTGCATGTTTTGACCTTTTTAATGCTTACTTTATACTTAATTTAGTATTTTATGGATATTTTTTGTTGTGACTTATGTTATATTCGTCCATTTATTTACGTTTAAACATGACCTTATGCCTATTGGTTAATCATCGTCTTGTGTCAATTGTTTTTGTTATTGCTTATGCATTTTTTGGTGATCTTGTATGTTGTCATTTAGTTTAATTTCTATATATTTCTTTTGTATATTATCTCTATATGTTAATGAATGCATGTACATGTTATGATGTTCTTGTGATTATTTATCATATTTATTTATTATGGATGTATGTGAAGATATGATTGTCATGTCTTATATATGCATGTTATATGATGTTGTTTGCATGAGCTAACCTTTGTTTTGTAGGATTAAAAGTATCCTACGCCCTTAGATTGTATTATTCTTTTATTCTCCTACTAGCTTGTATAATTAATTATCATCTTATTGCATCCATATCTACTACATGCATAAATATATGTGTTAATGAATGTCTTAGGGTAATAATTAGCTTAATTCAAAAAACCTAGTAATAAAATGAATCATAACTTATTAGGAGGACCAACTAACGTTTGAAAAACTTAAAGTGACTAACACCTTTTTTAGGGAGTACCCAACTTTTTGAACCCATCTTTAAAAGTGGTAATGAGGTTATCCTAATTAGTCCCAGTAACACTAGGTGGTGACTCCATACCATTTTGGGTTGTACTAATGTATGACACTGAATCTTTTGGTCTTCCAATGATTAATAAGGATTATACTTCCAAATAATCTATAATCCTATTACCTTGAGCTCCTGCTACTTATAGCCATTATCATCACACTTTATGCCACTTTAATTAGGGCTAGACCAATTCGACCTAAGATTAATCATAAAACTCCCATCCATAGGAAGGATACCTTTATTTTAGGTATAATTGAGGCTTATATGCTTAACCTTTATGTTTTAAGGATGGCACAACTGTTCTTATTCAAGATAAGCTTGTTCCATCATGGCATGCCTATTCCTTTTTGGGGGTATTCATTATCGTTTAAACCAATTTTTCAAAGTTAGACATAGTTTTTAGTTGGCCATTTCTTTGCCTCAGGCATGGTTATTCCTTCCTTTAGCACATTCGTTCTTGATCTATGATAATTTCTTCATTTTATCCAATAAGATTTACTCTACCTTTTATTTTTTTACCTGGCCATTCCTTTTGAGCACCATGACCCTTCCTTTTCAAGGAATAATTGTTCCTCACTTAATATAAAATCTTTTAAATCAAAATATATACATAATCACTTCAAAGCAAGGATTAAAGCTTGGATTTCTTTATATTATTCTTTTAAGTTCTTGACCTAAAGTTGCTGATTAATTGTCTTAGGATTCCATTAATTAATTTTAATGTTTCTAATTTGTTTTCCTTTTACTAGAGGTCAATTTTGAATTGGATAACCTTATATGCTTGTATGTTTAGATTTAAAGCTAAAATGGAATACAAATGAAATTAAATAGGCCTGGTCTTACTTTGATTCTTTAATTTATGTCTCCATTTAAAATAGGCTAGCATCAATGTCTCAAGATCTGTATGTCTACATGTTCTGGGGTTTTGAAATTTTACATACTCTTGAGGATGAGGCCCTAAAAGGTAGGCCATGTGATATGCTCATTAATAAGATGACTAGATATAGAGAGTGGAAGGCTGAGTTGATCTTGGGGTTATTCCCATTTTTACTACTTAACTGACCTCTATTCATCACTTTGATGAGATTGAGGTGATAGTCCTTCATCGTGGCATTAAGAGTAAGAGGGCTTATGTTGAAAGGGTTCTTTTGTAACCACCCATAGAGAAGAGCCATAAACTAGCTCGCAGTATAAATACTTTAGGCATGAGCTGATTGTAGTAGGCAAGCAAGATTTGTTTCCCAATAGCATGGTTGATTCTTGTCATACAAGTGCAATAGGCACATTATTAATATTAAAGCTAAACCGATCTTCCTGTACCCTCAAGCCTGAAGCCACTACTTATGTGAGTACTGATACTTCTTTGGTTATTATTGGTCTTACTACTTTTTTACAACCTCTAGTTTACTAATTTATTTTCCTCGTATAAGTTTCTTGAGTTTAGGTAGAGCACTTAGTTGACTTGATTGTGGCCTAAAGATGATCAACATTCAGCACATAAGAAAGCTATATGAGATGTATTTACGTGTATACATGTCAAGTTCATGTGTTGTATATGCTATATGTCTTAACCATCTAAGTCCTTACTTCTTTTTGGTGTTTCAAGCAGGGATAACGAGAGAGATCAAAAGTTAAGGGATACTAAAACAGAATTGGCCTGGGTTTAAATGCTCTTAGATGATCTAGTGATGAACATGATGGGGGAAGGGAAATGAGATGAGGATTAGCTAGTCTTATTTTTTGTTTTTTTTTGTTTGGGATATACCTTTTAGACAATTTATGCATTATTTCTTTATATTTTATTTTTGAATATTGGGATTTTAATTGCCCCTATTTTTGTTCCTGCTTTGAGATGATATAATTGTCAACTAGTTTTTTTGACACATTTCAAAATTTTTTACCCCTTCTTCTTATTGTCTATATGGTTGTTTTATTGATTTTCTTGGAAATGAACTATATCCTTATTATTTGTGCATGTATCTATAATTTTCATTTTATCATGATTGTTATTTCTCTTGCTAATAGACTCTCATTTCTTGAAAAGAAGCCCCAATTTTGTGCCTATTATGATTACTCATAATGGTTTGTATAAACATGTGAGGGGTTTATACAAATAACTTAGTACGTCTGTATAACTAATTTATTGCTTACATGGCTATCATTCACTTATCTTAAAAGTACTCATTATCTTCTTCTTTATCAATTTTTATCCATATAGTTCCTTATTCAAACCTTTTGAACATAACCAAAGAGTTTTTATAAGAAATTTAAACCTTAGATTGGTCCTCACTCACTTGGTTTGGATTTTGGGCCCTCTATTGTCTATAATCTATTAAGCTCAACCTTGGTTTTTTACATGCGACATATGGGTTTCAGGACCCTTTTAGCATACATTCCACTTTAGAGATGAGGAGATATGCCTTAAGAGTTTAATGCCATTTTAGATTTTCCATGCTTGAGTGTGAATTAGATTACACTACCATGTATTAAGTATCTATATATTTATAAGATTATGAAGTTGTTTGCATTGTTCCTAGAGGATGTGCCTTTATATACCTTAAGGGAGGAAAAGGTGTTGTTTTCCCCTTTACTTGCCTTATATCCTTTAGCAACATTCCTAATGGGGAAGTGTTCTTACTTAGAAAGGAATATGGTGAGGTGGGCTTTCAAGCCCTCCAGCTTCTTGAGGAGATTGAGATGGGTAAGGCTTTAATACTCATTATTCTTGGAAAAACCTTGATAGGCTTAGGCAGAGTTGCTCTTAGCATCAACAGTCCATCTTAGGAATGCCTTTACTACTTTAGGTAAGTTGTTCAAGAAAATTTTATTTTCATAACTTATATTGCAATCCTTTTTATTTATATTTCTTTATTTCTCCTTATGTCTTCTTTATTAGTCCTAAGTTTTCCTAGACTACCTTTGTAAATTTTCAATCCAATAGATGGCTTAATTTTGCTTAGGTTGCCCTTTTAGGTTTTTAACGTAATGAGCTTCTTCTATTTTTTTCCATCTTTTTTTTGTTTTTGTTAGATTTGATGCAAGATAAGTTAGGCTTATTTGAGGCTTCAATAGTTGATGCAAGGTGGTACTTCCCATAACATTATTCCAACTAATGCTTATTAAGGACTTCTTCTTTTATGGTGGCATGGACTAATTAGTTGACCTATATTTTTGATTGTGATATTCCTTAAATGTCTCTCCTAGTGAAGACTGATTGGGGTTACTTTGAAGATCTAGGGTGACTCTATGATTAACCTTGCTTTACTTTCTAGCATCTTTTATGATTCCATCCTAAGTTTGTTATCAACTTAGGCTCCATCATAAACTTCCTTTCTTCCTTTGTTGAGGGGCCACTTACTTGGTGGTTCTTGGATAAGGTGAATGCCACATGGGTTGAGCGTCAAATTTACCACCTTCTTGCCATTAGGGCTATATGTTCTCAGGATGATGACTTCAAAACATTGTTATAAGATTCATAAGTCATGAGAGTAACATAAGATATGAACATCATAGTTGACAAAAATATTATATTTTATTTATTTTAAAAGCATGGATGACAAGTTTTACTTTCAGTTTTAGGATATATTTCGCATATGTACCATGTTCTTACATGAGTTATTTCATTTCATATGCATCACATTAAGCCTATATACATCACATTACTTTTAGTAAAAGCATATTATAGTGATCCTCTAGTTTTGCTAATTGTAGCTTGATGATGCTTGTCCCTTACTTCCCATGTTCAAACACTACCATTACTCACTAGCTTGCTCTTTGCCCACTCTCTAAATCACTTATTGTGTTACTTATGTGCTCGCTTATTGCTCTTTGTCTATTTGTCTCTTCTTCTTCTTTTTCTTCTTTTTTTTAGGTGAGCATAAGGAAAGAAAGAAGCAAATAGTCGATTCAACAGTAGCTACTTCTTCTTTTTTTTTTACTTAGTTCGCTCTTTGCACTAGATGTCATATGATATAAAATTTATATCCCTTATAAAGTATACTAAAAAGCATAAAGCAAAATTTGAAATCAATTTAGCACATCCAGATGGTATTGGAAAAGAAAGAGTGAAAAGACATATTAGTTTATTGGTTATCTATCCTTTGAACCTTCGACAACTATTAAAAGACACCAATTGGCACGTGGGGCTAAAGGAGGTAATCTACTTTTTTCTCCTAACTTTTGCTTGATTTGTACTTTAAGATTTTGAACCCAGTGGGTTACTTTAACTTTTACCTATATTGCCTTTTTAGGTTCTTTATCTAGCAAACTTATTTTTTCTTTCCCTGATCTTTTTCCTAGACTACATTTTTAAGTTTTTAGCTAGGAAACCTTCTTCCTTTTTTCTTCCCTCATAAGAAATACCTTTTAAGTTGGTATAAGTTTACAAACTCATTTCTGTCCAAGTTTGATAGTTTTGTTTCTCTCCCATATATATCTTCTTAACCATATATGGACCTTTCTACTTTAGTTTCAATGTTCACCTTATATATGGGGTTATGGATGGATTATCTTTAGTTCCAAATCCATTTCTCTTATTATTTTTAGCTTAACTCTCTTGTTATAGGGTTATGCCATCCTTTTTTTATATAACTTTATATGATATAGGGCGTTCAGTCTTTTCTCATCAAGTATATGCAATTCGTGATATTTACTTTGTGTTCACTAATATTATGAGATCTTGGCTTTGAGTATGATCTAGAGGGATTTCACCTCAAGTTTAATGGGCAACACTATTCTATGCCATATATTAATAATAAGGAGACATCCCAGTGGATGACGTAGCCGTGGTACAATACCTCTATAAGGCAAACAAAGTTTTTATCCTTATATGTCCCCACTATTTTTTAAAATGGTTTTGACATTATTGTTAGGTACTTCCATTACCTTATTTGCTTGTGGTCTATAAGGCGAGGACTTATGGTTATATTTTCTCAAAACTATCTTAGCCTCGACTCAAGAATGTACTCCATTATTTGTTTCCATATGATGTGTTAGACTAAGGTAGTTACCCCAAGTCTTGGACCTCTTTTGATATTGACAAAGGAGATTGATCATGTTTAATATTTCAAATTAGTGTTATTTTGTAGCCTTTAGTTTTTATCTAAAGTTGGATAAAGCTCAAAAAGTCCTCAAGTATGAAAAATGACTTCTAAATCGCGATCGCTACTTTGGATTCACGATCGCTATCTATGAAGAAGCATTGTTAGAAAGCAAATAGGTGAAATCGCCGAGCCATTCTTGGCTGCGATTCATCTAAATGAAAGAGTCCAAAATTGACAAACGAAATTATGGTGAGTGTCACGCTCCAGTTACGACTGCGAATTTGGAAGTGACTCAAGAAGGAAGCAAGTCCACAGCCACAACATGACATGTGTTCCAGCAGACCGTTGAAAGTCAAATTTTGCGAAGGCATCTTATTGGTAGTGACCGTAAATTATAAAGTAAAAGATAACCATTTTTGGCAGACGAATTCGAGTCCTCTGTCACATCCTGTACAAGAAAGCTCACAACCGCGACTTCTAAAAGTAGGTAAAAGGGCAACGACTATATTTTCCTAGTGAACTAATCAGAAGCTACCACGTGGACTAGTCGTTAGACACAAATGAGATTTTCCTTCAAGAATTTGGATTTCGCGATTGCTAATGTATAGTAGCAACTGTGAATTGATACTGTCAAGCATGTCTTAAAGATTTTGTGAGCTATGATTTACAATGTCTATTTGGTGAAGTTTGGATATAAATACTCCACTAAACAACCATGAATAAGGTTGCTAAGAATTTTATTACAAGTAATTAAAGCTCTCAATCTTTGCTACTTATTTTCTTTAATTTTCTTTATGAAATTGTAAGTGTTAGGTGTGAGCATTAAACACCACATTGTAAGGTTGTAGTGTTAGCCTGTAAAAACACTTCAAGAAAGGTTTAAGTGTGAGCCTAGTGAAACATTTGAATGAGATTGTGTGTTAGCCTAAAAACATATTGTAATAAGGTTGTGTGTGAGCCATCAAAACACAAGTTGTACAAGTTGGGTGTGAGCTTGAAAACACCTTGAGATAATGAAATACCCAATTGGTTGATTGGGGAGTGGACGTAAGGTCGATTATACACTATAAATCATTGTCTTAATTCTACTAATTCTTCTTCCCTTCTTCTTTGTCTTTTAAATTATACACCAATTCAACCCCCCTTCTTGATGCCTAGGGATAACAAATGGTATCAGAGAAAGGTTTTCACAAATCAAACCTTCATTGGGTGAAAGAAGATCATGGCATAAGAAGCAATCTACTCACACCTAAGGCCATATTTTGATGGAACCGACTGTACTCATTGGAAGTGTAGGATGAAAATCTATCTTGACATAGATGTGGTGGACCTTTGGGATGTGGTAATCAAGGAATGAAAGCCTCTTACCAGAGTTGTGGATGGTAATGAAGAATTAATCCTAAGGGATGAATGAGTTGAAGCTCACTGGAAGTCAAATGGCAAGAACAAAAGGGCAATGACCATTCTCCTATGCTCACTTTCTAAAGAAGAGACTG
>CATIWR010056050.1:0-30861 GCA_949677035.1 Omphalea diandra | reverse complement strand
TTATATATGTATAATTATATTTTAAAATGATATTTTATTATGTTGTAAAATCTTACGATTTTACGATCCGATTTTACGATTTCGATTTTAGGGTCCTCTACCGATTTTAGGGTAAAATCTCGATTTTGACAACCTTGATCTGTTTAACAACAAAGATAATTATTTACCTCCTTTTTTAAATTAATTATAACAGACTGATCTTCTAGTTGCTGCTGCCAAGACAGGGAAAATTATCAATATTAAAAAGGGCCAGTTCTGTGCTCCTTCTGTGAGTATACTTCCTTTTCTTAAAGAATCTGATGGAGATATTTGGTCACAAGTTTTTGAAATGATTGTATCTATCTAATGGTTTTGCTTACATAATTAATAAATCACTAAAATGGGCAGGTCATGGCAAATTCTGCTGAGAAGGTTCGATTGGCTGGAAATTCTAATGTGATGGTTTGTGAGCGAGGAACTATGTTTGGCTATAGTAAGTATGTTTGGCTACAGTAACGATCTTCAATACTATATGCCATATTCTTTTGATGCTTGAACCTTAGCTTTGTCCATGTATAGGGGTTTACTAGTGCACTTGCTATATATCTGACCCCTTGTTACTGTGTTACATTGGAGGATGCCACAGTTCAATATACTGAAATTTTTTATTGGTGCAACATCATTTATGTTCCCTCTAATCTTGTTTCATTTGGTAACTATAGTTTGCTAATTACACGACAGTAGAGTTCATGGAAGAGTTATCAATAACTGTTTATTCTACTTGCCTCCATGATCAGATCCTTTGCTCGTCCTCAAATGCTCTATCTGAAATGGACTTAGATCCAATGCTTATGATGCTTGAGGGTTTTTATAACCATCAGCATTAGGAAAATTTGATTGCTGGTTTTCTATTCAAGTTCTCAACTCGATTTCCCAATTGATACATTCAATTAACTGTATTGATTTTTCAGACGGCTGCTGATTGTTATCATACTTTAAAGAAGAACGATTTTATTTGAAATAATGATTTTCTTTGAAATACTTTTCACTTGACTTTATACGAATCTCACTATTAAAACATTTATCTTGAGTGTTAGCTCTATTGCCCAAAGAAAAATCTAATCTAGCATTTGGTTCCTTGAGATTGAGATTTATATGATTGAATTACTTGATTGATAGTTTAATAAATTAAATTTTCAGAAGTTATTTGCATTTAGGATGAAAAGACAAACTTATTATAGGATTGAAGTCTTTAATGACTCTCAATTTTCTTTTTCTTACCTGGTTTGACTTGATCTTGTATCTGGCTTTTGGTTTGTAGATGATTTGATCGTTGATCCGCGTAATCTGGAGTGGTTGAGGGACGCTGATTGTCCTATTGTAAGCAAATACTTTTATCCTGTGATACTTAAAAAACATGCCTTCATCTTTAAAAATAAAAGGTCTAATAAACACATAGCTCGTGGACGTCAGGGCTTTTGCATGTTATAATCTAGCTACACTTAGAGATGATAATGTAAATAATTTATTTCTCTTATTACTAGTTACCCGCACAATTCTCTAGAGCTTCAATATCTCCTGTCTTGGCTTGAAAATTTTTGCTCTATGAACAAAAAGAGAGCTTCAAAATGTGATTGGATATTGTCCGAGAGAATTGGATGCTATTGCTTTCTCAGAGCTGGATCCTGAACTGGATAAGATGCAAAAGAGCATGTAGGGAAGTATTAGTCAATTAGCCAGAGGGGAGTTTTCTTAGAAGGAGAAAATTCATAAAGAGTCTCCTTTTTGGCGATTCACAGTGTTCAATTAGTTACTTGGATTATTCCATTGATATGAATTATGACCACTTTTTTCAGTTTAGGTGCTATAATCTGGATGATCTAATTGCTACATGCTTCCATACAGGTAGCTGATGTGACACATTCACTACAACAGCCTGCTGGGAGAAAGGTATGGATTGTCTTACAGTTTATGTTCCGTTACAAGGTAATGGTGCATGGATTGAGTTTTATCCCATAATTAATCAAGGTGGTTGTGTTGTACATGATTTACACAATAGTCTTTAGCATGTGAAAAACCAATCTATACATCATTTTGGAAATTTGGACAGGTCCAATGCCTTTGTGGTTGTTTCATGCTTTCTTTATAGTTTTGTGCTTTTTTTTTTTTGGTTCTGTCTTTTGATTTCCACATTCTCCTTTTTATGTTTAGTCTATCTCTCATTGAATCTTGTTTTCCTTTTTAAATGGGCAAGTTTTTGCTTTTTCTTATAGTTGGATGGTGGAGGTGTTGCTAGTGGAGGTCTTCGTGAATTAATACCATGCATTGCAAGGACAGCAGTTGCTGTTGGGGTGGATGGAATTTTCATGGAGGTATGATAAATCTGCTGAAGTGATTAATTAGATTTAGAACCTTAAAATTTTATGATGCCAATTGTTTTAAAAGTGATTAAGAGTCATTGAAGTTACCTTCCTTGCACCTTCCTCTAGTCAGTGATTCCAAAAGTTCATAGGTAGGAAGGAAAATTCAAACAAATTTAGGTTTATACAAATCCTGCAAGTCATTTGATGCATTGTATATCTTTTTTATTTTGTTGTTGTGTGTCCTTGCCTAGCTTGTTTGATTTTGAGATTCCTTGCAACTTTAGCTTTTGAATGCTTCTTTTGTGTGCTTGCTGCTTAGGTGCATGATGATCCTTTGAATGCCCCTGTAGATGGTCCGACACAATGGGTGAGTTTCTTTTCCTCTTTTGTACTTGCTTTAAAATATAAGTATAAGAAGCTCTAATAGTATTTACTTTTTCATGGCAATAGCCTCTACGCCATTTACGGGAACTGCTAGAGGAGCTTGTGGCGATAGCTGTAAGTTCTTTGCCCATCTCTAATCTAATCGGTGCATAAACTCTGTTTACAATTTTGTCTAGTATTAGAAATTCTTCTTGGGACTAATGCCACTTATACTGCATGCTTGCATTCTAATTTGTAGGAGATTAGTGTAGATCCAAGTGTCAAATGACTACTAGTTTCATAGAGCTATACAAAATCAGTTGAATTTACTTTTTGTGGCATTTCTTAATATCTACATTGTTCTGTCTCTGTCACAATTAGTGCCTTTTCTTGTTCCTTTTGTATCAATTTGATTGTCTACATTGTCTCTGGCTTCTGGTTGGAGCCTTTCTGAACCCTCAGATTTTTCTTCTTATGCCAGAGACTTGCCAGGGACGCAGAATTTAAAGTTTTTAAAATTTTAGGGTCAAATTCAGAAAAAGGAAAAAAAGGTCTTTCTAAAAATATTAAGTCAGAAAAAAAAATACAACTTGTTAACATTGTGAAAATTCTAACCGCATGGCGGCTCTGTTTGGTTTTTTCCCCATCTAATTCTTTCTCCTTTTTGGATTTTCTTTCCCTCTCACGGCAGAACCCTAGCTGGTCTGTCTTTGTTGTTTGGCAGCTCTATCACTGTTATATATATATATATATATATCCACTGTACCCGTATTTCACTTTTGTAGAAAATATGGTTTCTTATACCCATATATATACTTCATAATCGCTGCATGTCGGCGAACGTGCTAGTGATCCATTAGCTGGAATACTGACTTAGTGAGATGGAATGTTGAACCTTGACTTTTTAATTCAGACACCGATATCCTTGGTTACGTGGGATTTAATTCGTTGCTTTCATGTGTATCACAGTGCTGCCATTATTTTTTATATTTTTATCTCACGTCATCGTGCTGTGATTTATAAAATAATTCCAAACACCATCCAATTGGTCAATAGATTTGCTCCCTCATTGTTAATTTAGCTCCAATTTTATTAGAGCCTAAACACGGTATTTTACTCTTCTATAGAAGATTTATTAGTCTTTGCATGAATGCTCTGCTCTTCTTAAATTCAATGTACTCTGCCTATCTGATCCAAGTCAGGGCAGATGTACACGCCGGAACTAATAAATTTGCAAAGAATTATTACTTTCCTTGCGGCTTGGCGCTTGGAAAATTTGAACCCTGGTCAATAAGATGAAGAAAACCCTTGGGAATTTCTTTTTTTTTATTTTAAATAAGGATAAAAAAATAAAATAAAGATATAGAAGAATGGCATATTCGAGTATTAAGGGTCCATTTTGTTTGGCAGAAAATATTTTTCTACATTTTTTTTATGTTTAGTACATAGAAAAATTAGTCAATAAAAAATATTTTGCTGATCAATGAAAAATTTAGTTATTTGAAAAAAATGGATTTCAAAGTCATTTTTTGAATTTTAATAAATTCATATAAATAAAAAATAAATTATATAAATACATGTATTTATTATCGGTTATCTTTAACTATGTACAATTATCATTAGTCATTGTTGTATAGGTGATTAGTGGGTTTTACAAAAGTTTTATTTTTAATATATTTTTATATTAAAGAATAAATTGTATAAACATAGTGTTTATGATTTAAGTTTTATTATAATTTTATAAATTAAAAGAAAATTAATATTTTTGTAATGTATTCCAAATATCAAAAAATATGTTCTTGAAATTCTTTGGACAAATGCTTTCTATAGGAAAATTATTTTTGGCGAAACAATAAGAACTTTTCTTCTCTTTCCTATTCAAGTAATAAGAATATTGGTGTTTTTTTTTTTTTTAAGTAATACAAAAAAAGAAGAAAAGGTTCAACATGGAATCATGAATCTCACAAATCAGTATTCCTGATGGGTGACAAGAGTGTCCTCAATGAGGATGTGCTTCTAATATTAGAACCCTTTGTCATTTTAAAATTATATATTAACGTGGATGTTGGTTTTGTTGGAATGTTGAAGAGGGCTAGTAAGGGGAAGAGACGTATGGGCATTGATCTCACACCATTTCATGATTAGAAAAGCTTGAAGGCCCATCTCAAGGACTAACAAGAAATAACTAGTTGATTGTAAGCATTTGTTTCATTTAATTTATTATCTCTGTTTTCTCTTGTATTATGGTACTACCAAATTTCCATTGGCTGTTATTCTATGTCTTATTTAAAATCAGTATTGATTGTTGAAGTGAGTTTGTACAATGTACTAAACAAAAAAAATTCTAGCATTAAGTTCGGAATTTTGTATTTGATGTTAGAAAATTCTTCATTGAAATTTTGTGAAAACGGCTTTTTATGTATTAAAAGTGAAGTGCAAGTAATTTTGTTTCGTTCTCAATTTTCCCCCTCAACCAAAATTAATAGATTGTAAGGATATATATATATATATATATATGGTACTCGTGATTTTCAATGTAATATTGAAAATTAATGTCATTGTGGACAATTTGATTTTTAATGAGCATGTTCACCTTGAGACTTTGATAGCTTGAATGAATATATATCCAAAAGAGTTGTTCATAAGCTTGTGTACCAACAATATTTGATTCTGATCTTATTGCATAGGTTAAAAAAAAGATTATTTATTTATAAAGTAGCAAACATCCAAAAAAAAATGGAGTGGAGATATGGAGTAGGGATAATTGGCTAGTATTAAAGTCAAAATGACATGAAAAGATTAGGATTAGTTGTTATTAACTTTTTATGGTTTATCATATTTAATTAAGTTGTTACTTTATCTTGATATTATATAACTTAATCTTCACATTTGTTTATGTTATATTTAATTAAGTTGTTTCTTATATCTTGATACTATATAACTTAGTCTTCACATTTGTTTATGTTATGCTATTAGGTGGTTCTCTTAACCTTTCTATTAAAAATCTTAGGGTTTTTACAAAGATCTCTTTATGATTTGTTATATTTAACTAATTTATCTCTTATTTTTTAGTATTGCATCTCTCACTTGATCTATTACACTATTAGGTTCTAAAATTATTTTTTTTTAATTTGATATTTTGTGAAGTCTATAATATCCTTAGCATTATATTAAATGTTCAGATTTTGCCATCCTAATTATATTATCATCTTATTAAATTCCTTTTTAGTTTTGAACTAAAAAAATTTCAATAAATTACTTATAATGTTAATTAGACAAATATGAAGACTGTAATTAAAATCATAAAAAAAAAATGAAAATAAAAATTTAAGTGGGTGAAAGATGGCAAAAAAAAAAAAAAAGGTTTTTTGGGCGTAAGCATGTATATATAAATAAAAGTGATAATGTTTTTATCATTATAAAAATATTTTATTCTATTTTTGATTAATTGTTATCTATTGATATTTATTATGATTTTAGTGTCTTTAATCATAATTATACTTAATTTGTTTAAGTTTTTGTATTGTTTCAAATATAAAAAATAATAGGGCTGGTAGAATAATAAAGATAGTGAAATTTGAAAATTAGATATAATATCTACGGTATTATGGATTTTTTAAATAATTTTCATAAAAAATATCGAGCTAAACAATAATTTTAAGACCTGATCGTGTAATAAATCAAATAAGAAAGACTATTTCATATGATATTAAAAAGAAAAAAATGAATTTATTAAATGTGGTAAACCACAAGGGTCATAATAAAAAATCTTAAAATCTTTAATAGAAAAATTAACAGAATTGCCCAATAATATGATAAAAATAAACGTGAATCACTAAATCATATTTTCAATATAAAATTCAGAAAAAGGTAATAAAATTTTTTAAGTCACTCAAACAAATATGTGTATTTCATTTTTTTACGATTTCAAAGTAATATATAAATAATTGAAGTAATGATTCTTATATTATTTTTTATAGGAAAATATTATATAATAAATACAAATTATCCGCAAATAAAATGATATTGGACTTATAAAGGAATAAGATATTACTTACTTGATTTTTACTTTTAATCATTAACATTCATTTCTTAGAAATTGTATTGAACACATTTAGTATTTGAAAAGTTTAGATGAAGATACTGTGAATCAGGTCTTCATATTCTTTTAATATACAAAGGAATATTGTAATTGCATCAATGATACTTTATAATTACATTTGAATAAAAGCATTGGGTGATTTAATATTTGAGAGATTTGATAAAAATCAAAATTTTATTTCCATACAGAATAAGTTTCGTTACATGAAAGCGAACAAGAAGTTAACACTTTTTGTTTTAATCTTAGTAATCAATCAATTAATATAAATAATTAATTTCAGCCTTAAAATTTGTTTGAAATGAGAGCATATTATAATTTAAATTTAAAATTTATTTGAAAAGACAGTTTGTCATTTATCAAATAATTATTTTTATAAATAAATAATTGAAATTTATATTAATTTAACTTATAAAATTATTTAATTAAAAAACTATAAATGAAAATAAAAATATTCTAAAAATTATAAAATAAGTAATTATGCAAAATAATGCTAAAAAATAAATGCATATATTATTTGTTTAAAAAATACATTATTATTTGTGTAATAAATATTTTAATTAATTAATACTTATAAATATATTTTAAATAATATATTAATTGATCCACACAATGCATAAATTATCGACTAACTATATATAAAAACAGTAATTAATAAAAGTTTTACTGAGACACTTATATCAACTATGACTAGCAGCAAACTGATGTCTTAATTTACTACTAAGACCAGATTATCTAGGAGCGATGCCCGTTTCTTTTTAATGTAATCCGCCCAGTGCTTAAAAAAAAAAAAAAATTACTACGACTACCAACAGAAACTGCTACAGAAACTGATTGAATTAAATCTTTACTTTTATTGTTTTTTATTTATTTACTTTGGGTTATAATTGAGAATATGTAGACTTTAGATTAATGGGTTTCCAGTGCATATCTTGTCACCAAAAGCGCGTTCCAGATGCGTGTTGATGATATATCTGATTGAACGTGGCGCTGCTGGTGGTTGATTGCTTACTGTCGCAATCAGATCTGCATTTTTGCCGCTTGGCTCAGAACACACAACAACCAGACATTCTTCTTCTGGGTATTTCCTGTTTTTTTTTTTTTTTTTTTGTACTCTCCTTTTGTCTGCTGCAGAAAATTTCCGTCTCTCTCTAATCTTTTCGCCTTGCTTAGAGCATTTGATTCTCATGTTCATTGCAGTTGTGATTAGACTGTTCAAGGCGTAAAGCAGGCAGCTTGGCTTATCATAAGCTTATAATTGTTATTAGCTGTTAGGCATAAACACAATTGCTTTATGCTTCTATTTATTTGCTTGATCTTAGTCTAACGTTTTCCTTTGTTTTGCTAATGATAATTGCAGATCAAGTTGGAAACTTTTGTGGGTTTATGAAAGATAATGAAATTTCAGTAGTAGAGTAGAATGTCTGATGGTTGTGGAGTGTAAGAGAGCACAACTTTTTGTATTTTTTGAGATCACTTGTTGGTTTCTTCAAGGAAGTTGCATTTATAATCTTTAAGCTCTGCAAGTTTGGGTACATAAATGGCATCCGGGGAAGGGAGGCGTCGTCGTGATAATCTTGTGCCCCTTGCTGCTTTGATCAGCAAAGAAATAATGAGCGACAAGATGGAGAAGCCAACTCTGAGAAATGGGCATGCGGCCCAGTCTAGGAAAGGAGAAGATTATTTCTTGATTAAGACTGACTGTCAGCGCGTACCAGGGAATTTGTCATCCGCGTTTTCTGTGTTTGCGGTAATTCTTATTCTGTCACCCCTGTATTTCTTTTAGTCTTGAGAAGCTACAGCAGCTTCTTATCATTGAGATGTGAACATGCGACGTAGGAAATTCTTGAATTGAATAAAGAGAAGTTTTGTGAGCACTTTCTGTTAGTTGGGTTGCTATTAATTAATAATTTGTTAAATTGGTGGCATAAAAATGACTATGCTCCATGTTGTGGTAGATATATGTAACATTCAAAATCATATTGGTTTTGATTATTCAAATCCTAAGGAGAAAAAAACAGGAAGAAGTATCTGTAATTTTGAAAATGAGTTGAATTGTGTTTGAATAAATTGTTGTCTTGTATCCTTTATTGCATTTTCTTCAGGTATAACTTTCTTATTCTATAAGATAAATATTTTTCTGTTCTAATTGTCAGATCTTCGATGGGCATAATGGAAATGCTGCAGCAATCTTTACCAGGGAAAATCTGTTGAATCATGTTTTAGGTGCTCTTCCCCGTGGGCTTGGGAGGGAAGAATGGCTTCAAGCATTACCTCGAGCTTTAGTTGCTGGGTTTGTGAAGACTGACAAGGAGTTTCAGAGCAGAGGCATGGAATTTGGCCTAAATTTTCTCTGTTTGATATGTTGTAATTTTCTTGTTAACACCTTATTGATGCATGTTTAAACGAAACTAATGCTTTCTTTTATGTGCAATCATCGTCAGGAGAAACATCAGGCACAACAGCAACATTTGTAGTAGTTGATGGATGGACAGTTACTGTTGCATCTGTTGGAGACTCACGTTGTATTTTAGATGCTCAGGGTGGTGTTGTTTCAACCTTAACTGTAGATCATAGACTTGAAGAGAATGTGGAGGAGTATGTGTCTATTTCAAGTACCTTGGTATTTGATACACAATATTGGACAGAGATTTATTTTGTTGTGTTTTATCTGCAGGAGGGAACGTGTGACTGCAAGTGGTGGAGAAGTTGGAAGGCTTAGCATTGTTGGTGGTACTGAAGTGAGGCTCTTTAAGATGCCATGCATATTTTTGATAACATTCATGTCTCACTGATTGGTATTAGAAGAGGGAAATAGCTTTTCCAGTCCATATCAGTTTTGCTTAACTTTGTGCTTAACCTTTACAGATTGGTCCACTTCGTTGTTGGCCAGGAGGTTTATGCCTTTCTAGGTCAATTGGAGACATGGATGTCGGCGAGTTTATAGTTCCAATTCCATATGTCAAGCAAGTGAAAGTAAGCAGCCCTTTTGTTCTACTTGCATTGTGGATTCATTACTTGCAGACTATATTTTGTCTGTTATTTTTTACGAGTGTGATGTCCATGCATTAAGCTGGATATCGTTATGTCTAAATAATGAACCCTAACTTTCTGCGCATTGTATAAAGCTATCAAATGCTGGTGGTAGGCTTATAATTGCTTCTGATGGCATCTGGGATGCCCTTTCTTCAGAAATAGCAGCAAAATCTTGTCGGGGGTTGCCTGCTGAACTTGCTGCTAGACAAGTTGTTAAGGTGATTAAAATCTTTGCAGTTCTGTTTCTCTGCACTAGTCTTATTTGAATTAGCAAACCCTTTCAAGCTCCAGCACTCAGTTTCAAATTAAAATAACCTGTGTGCTAATATACGAGCATGTTATTCCATGAAAGTAATTTGGCTAGTAGCATTCTTGTGTTCTTATGGATGCTTAAAAATTATACTTTTGCTTGTTCCAGGAAGCATTAAGGACAAGGGGACTAAAGGATGATACAACCTGCATAGTTGTTGACATAATTCCCCCTGATAATTCAGTACAGCTCTCAACTGCTCCAAAGAAGCAGAACAAGCTGAGAGCCTTGTTATTCAGGAAGAAATCACATGATTCAGCCAATAAGCTATCAAAAAAGCTTTCTACTGTAGGTATAGTTGAAGAACTGTTTGAAGAAGGCTCAGCAATGCTTGCTGAAAGGTGAGTGCTACGATTGTTGCATCATGAGTCATAATCATAGAGTACTTCATTTTAGGTATTTTCCATTATCTAACTTCTTCACTTTATAGGGGTGCGTGTGCTTCCATAATATGAGATTTACTCCTGGTATACATTAATACCAAAATGCATGGGATACTTAATTGATGGGTAATATTTCCTATAATTATGATAATCTTACAGCTCCAGTTTTGAAAATTCCAATTTCGCAAATCCTAATCTGTAATTTTTTTGTTGAGAGGCTCTATTGGAAATTCCTCTGAAAGCCTTTTGCACTCCATGATATGAAATGAAAAATTACCCTCTGATAAGCATGTCCCTTTTTAAACATGCGTGTGCGCGTGTGTGTATTCCTTGTAATACTGTCCTTTGAAATCATATAAAATCTTTGAAGAACTGCCTCAACAAATGACAGACATAAACCAAACCAATTGCATGAGTTGCCTTGTATTATCTGCATTTTTTATGGGTCAGTTGGTCCTGGGTTGAAAATTTGAAGTTTGGCCCACTGGTTGGTTCTGGATTGTGGATGACTAACCAACCTAACTCAGTTGCTTACTTGTTTTTTGACTTTTTAAAAGGAAGATAGATGAACCAGTCTCAACTGCTACAATGAATCACTGACCCATCAATGAAAGCTTTTATGTCAATGTTGTTCCACTTATTAATATTGACATGGATCTAGATATTGTTTAAAAAGTAGTTATTCTACAAGGAGTACAAGGCAAAACCTTTGTTCTCACTAGGCTATCTCTAGTTTCATATTTTCAGACTTAATAGATTAAACCGGTCATTGTTAATGCTTGCTGCAAGTGATTTTTGCATTAAGCATTATGGACTTTGGGGCTGTGGTTTGTTGGTATAGGATAGGGTTTTGAAGTTTTATTTTTGAGTCTTTGAACCAAGAAGGGGAAAGCAAATTGCTGAACAGTGTCTTTAGTTGAATTTGATTCTTTAGCCACTGGTAACATTTCATTAAACTTAATATAGCAAATTAGAAAGTCTGCAAGCCTCAATTTTATGTTGCAATGGCATAAAATTAGAAAGGAAGACCCATTTTTAAGTTTGTCTGTTGAGCCTGACATTCTTTTATTGTGTTCTGTTTGACATTCTTTTATTGTGTTCTGTTACTCCCCTGGACTTTTTATTTCATGCCCATCTGTTTGGCAGCAGAAGTAAACCTCATGAAAAATAAAATTTATAGGAAAATAAGAAAATATGTAGGGAAAAAAGTCTGAGGGGGCTTAACAGAACGCAAAAATAATAAGGGGCTCAATAGACAAAATGCAATAAGTTCAAGGGCTCCAGGATAGTTTTTTAGACAAAAATCGTATAGGTATTTTAAATTTTTTTATTTGTTGTTTCATTTATTATTTTGGTTTTGGGTAGCGTTCTCTGCCCTTTAGGTCTCATCATTTGAAGGGCGCACATGCTATGCTCCTGAGCAAATATTTGCATGTCATCAACTGCCTCCCAGAACACCATGCATATTAGGGCTATGTAAAAATCCTTGATGCAATTTGTTCTTGCAAACCTTTCAGATTACTCAAATTTAAAGTTGCACTCGATATAGTTGATTATCATATCAAGATTTCCTACTTTGGAGTGTGGGAATCACTGTTCTTGGTGCTCTGTTACTCTTAGTTTGATACATGTTGGGCTGTCTAATATTTCTCATGTATTTGCGATCTTTCTGAACTTTCTTCTCTTATATTTTATGAGTTCCCATACATCTTTATTTATTGTTTTTCCTTCTGGAAGACTGGGAAATGATGACTCCACAGCACATTCAACATCCGGTCTTTTCACATGTGCTGTATGTCAAGTTGACCTTGCTCCGAGTGAGGGCATCTCTGTTCATGCTGGTTCAATCTTCTCCACCAGCGCAAAGCCCTGGCAAGGGCCTTTCCTTTGTGCCGATTGCCGCAATAAGAAGGATGCGATGGAAGGAAAACGGCCAAGTGGAGTCAGAGTGGCATAATACTATTGTTTCCTTCATTCTTTATCACTTAATTCTTTTTTTCTAATTCTGTAAACCGCATCTTCCTGGGCCAGGTAATTGCTTGAATATCAGTATCATGGTGCCACAAATGTATATTCTGTATTCAATAATGGGAAATGAGTTTTAGCATTCGATGCAGAGTTGGTTTAAGGAGAAAACTGATCTGAGCTGTTATTTGGTTTCTTGTGAAGATGTATGAATATGCAACATACAGTGCTTAATTATGTCCGAGGCTTTTATTATTTTCCTACTTAGATAAGGTATATCAGCCAAGCAATTGAAGTGCAGAAACAGTTATGTCGTACCATTCTCCACTTGTTCGTATTTATCACCCAAGTGATGATGAAAATCACCTTAGATATGCAGTTTAGGTGAAATATACAGTGCCAAAAGTTTCATAGGCCTGTGAAAATGAAAATTCTTTAAAAAAAATTAAATTGAATAATTTTCAATTTGGGTTGGTTTTTTTTTTTTTTTCATTTTTATTCAAAAATTTTTAGAATGAATTTTAATTATTTTTATATTTTCAAAATATTGATTTTAAAACTATACTCATAT
Organism: Omphalea diandra; assembly: GCA_949677035.1. Taxonomy (NCBI): domain Eukaryota; kingdom Viridiplantae; phylum Streptophyta; class Magnoliopsida; order Malpighiales; family Euphorbiaceae; genus Omphalea; species Omphalea diandra. The sequence continues at coordinate 17,792 of CATIWR010056050.1, read as the reverse complement.
TTTATATAAATACTAATAAAATAGTTTATTTTTCCTATAAATTAATTAAATAATATAAAAACTCTTTAAATGTTAATTTTATAGTATATTCTAACAATAAATATTATAATTTTAATTTAGTTTAATCGAATTTCTTTTACTTAAAATTGAATCTAATTGAAATTATTTTAATTTTTAAAATAAAACTAAATTAAATTAATTGATTCAGTTTAATTTTTGAATTTCGGTTGGATTTTACTCCTTAGGCAAGAGATGGGAAGGAGTTGCTTTAGTTTTCGAGTGCCATTCTTTACTTTTCATCTCTAATTTACCTTTCAATCAAAATTTATTTTTAAATTTTTTAGAAATTTTTGAAAATGTTATTAAACTATTCATAATAAGACCGTGTGTCATTTTTAAACAAAGTGTTATGAATATATTAATAATGAGATACAGGTTTTAAAAAATAGCTTTATCATTTAAGAAAAATTTTATTAAGTATTTTAAATATATTTTTTCCTCTTTATATTTATACAACATATTTATCTTCTTCTTTTTTTTCATGTGTCATTTTTAAATCAAGCATGATAGAATACCTAATAATAAGGTTGGAAGTTAGAAAATTAAATTTATTATTGAAGACAATTAAGGTGTTAAACCACGTGCATTGCATTGATATTTGTTCAATATTTTAATTTATATAAAAACTTTCAAATGAATCTTTACATTTTATTAATTTTAAAATATATCTCTTCATTAATTTTTTATAATATAAATTAATCAATTTGATTTTATTAATTAATAATAGAAAAAATTATCAATATAACTCTAATATTTTTAATTCTATTCTACTGTAACATAACATACTTTTTCATAAATTTAATTATTAAATATAGAAATATTTTTTACTAAAAATTTAGATAACGTATATATAAGATTTCAATACTCATAAATACATAAAAATAATATGAAATAAAAATATTAAAAATTTTTATTTAGAAAATTAGGACTCTATCTGTTTCATGAAAAATAATTTATTTATAAAAAATTTTTAAAAATTTCTTTTATTAGAAAAATGTTTTTAGTGTTTGAAATATATTAAAATATTAATTTTCTTTTTATTTGTAAGATTATAATAAAATTTAGATAACAAATACCATATATTTATACTATTTATTGTTCAATATGAAGAAAAATATATTAAATAAAATTTTTTTATAAATTTCATCTATCGCTAATGATTACTATTTACAACAATTGACGATAAGTATTAGTAGTCAAAGATGACCAATGATAATAAATATATGAATTAATAAGTGTTATATAATATACTTCAATTTAAATGAGTTTGTTAAATTTGAAAAATGAAATTTTCTTTTAAAAAGAGAATGTTATTTTTATTAAAAATAACTTTTTTATTTATTGATCAATAAAATGTATTGATCAATTTTTTTGAGTACATCAAATATCAAAACATGCAGAAAATATTTTTTTACACAAAACAAATGAAGCCTAGATGCATAATAAATTAAATATAAATAATAATATTAAACATTGATAAGATATTCTAAAGTATGACATATATTATATATTTAGTATGTTTATTATTTATGTATCAAAAAGTTAAAACTATAAATCAATAATGTATTAAATAAAGAGTCCATACTTAACACATTACTGAATTATGATGCTTTCTTTTCATATTAAAGTTATTCTTATCTTTAAAATGTTCCTGATCTTAAGTACATAGAAATGAAACTTTTTTTTTTTTGGTTCTTTCTCTAATTATTGCAATTTACTTATAAATATAAATCATAACAATAAAAATATTTAAAATAAAAATCAACCATTTCAATTTATAAAAAAGTTTGAACTACGAAAATACCATTTCATTTTTGAAATATTTACTTGGCATATCCTTTTTTATATTTCTTATTTTTTTATTTGTATATCAAAAAAGGATACTCTAAATAAATATAATAAATTTAACATCTCTATTACAGTATGGAAATAATATATTCATGTAACAAAAAAATCTAAAATATTTTAATTCTTAAATATCCTCTTTTCAAAATTATAATTATTTTAATTTTTATGATTCCAGTAAAAGCCTTAAAATGCCCAAATACTTTCTTAGTTTGTCTCAATGATTTAATTGGTGAGACAAATTTTTTTTTAATAGTAAAATTCATTACTGGGAGAAAAGGCTAATAAGCCTGCATTAAAACACAAAATATTATGCAAATGTGGTTGAATAGACTTAATCCAATCCAAAGGAAAATGTTCTGATCTAGCATCTCTCAAACTAATCCGCAATAAGATTGTCATTTTTGCCAATATGAGGAGTAGGCCTATTGATCACAAAAGTTCAAATTTGTGTTTATTTTGACGATTATATTCAATCATTCTAATTTTAATAAATTTAGCCAATTTTATAAAATTCTTGATAAGTATAGTTAATTTGAAATTTTGTTCAAAATTAAAAGATATATAAAATTAAATTTTAAAATTAATGGAACTCATTGAACATATCTTTCTTAAAAATCAATTTTAAATGAACATGTGAAGAGTCATATTATTTAGTTTTAACCAAAATCTTAAATTGACCATAGCTATCAAGAATTTTATAAAATTGGCTAAATTTGCCAAAATTAAAAAAATTAGATATAATTATCAAATCAAATAAAGGTTCGAATTTTTTTTTTTTTTATCAATAGGCCTAAGGAATACCATTAAAGGAGAAGTTAAACAATAATTCTTGGATTTGTGGTATAATAGCTTCGATCTCTTAAGGAAGATGGTCATCGAAATTTGATAGGAGTTACTTTATCTTTAGAGAAATAGTTTCCACAATCATATCAGTATTGACTATTGTAATTGCTTGAACTACAGCATCTTTAATAATAAAAGCTTCTGCAACTAAAGAGGATTTACAAGAAAAGGATAAAAGTTCGCCATATATGAAGGTTCCCAAATGATCCCTACAAAACCAAGCTCCACCAGACTTAACAGTTTCATCCACAAAGGAAGCATCACAATTAAGTTTAATGGTACCCATAGGAGGATTAGCCTAAGAGTCAATTGAGGAGACTCTTCCCGTTGTTGCTAGCATGATATTTTCAACTACAGAAAGCCTTAGTAAAAAAATTTCGAACCATGCACCATAAGCATTAGATTGTCGTCATTGGATTTGGAACCACCTGATTGAAGACAAAGCCATTATGCGCTTTCCCAATATGCCAAGGCAGTAAGATGAATGATGTATTCATCTTTGCTAAAGAGAGAAAGCATCAGATATTTCAACTAGACCTTGAAAGAGACAAAACCAACATTACCGGGGCAATAGCCAAGCTCATAGCAAACCATCAAGCCCAAGCATGGTAACAAAAAAAAATCATATGCTCAATAGATTCCTCTCTTAGATTACACACAGGACAGCATGAAGATGAGGCACATTTTCTCTTAAGACTCACATTGACACTAAAGAATTGTTAGATGCCCTCCACAAGAAGTTACAAAAATTTATAGGTATATTAAAAGACCATATCTTTTTCTATAACATGTTATTGAGCTGAGATGAACTATCATGGAAAGATTGGAAAGAATCCTTATGAGACTTAATAACATGATAGCAAGATTTCACTGAAAATCTCCCTCTACAATCCAAGTGCCAAATAGGAAAATATTTCTTTTCCATAGGGCCAACAGGAATTTTTAAAATTTCGTTCACCTTTTCATTAGGGCAGCACGACCTAACGTGATTTTGATTCCAACATAGCAGCACATGACCAATAAAATCAGCCAACATCACTCTTGTAGGATTTTGAGATAAGTGCTTTGAAGTTTGAAAGATGGTAACGATGGAATCCGAGGATGACTCCGGAACTTAATATTTCTGCCACTATTGATATTCCAACAAAGTCCTAACTGGAGTGCAGCCATGCCCTCTAATAGAGTAGACCAACCTAAAATAGTACGACCCTTTTCTAACCTTTACAAATAAGAATTTGGAAAATAAATGTCCTTCAGAATTTAAACCTATAATGTAGCAGGGTTATTGAGTAATGTCCAATATTGGCGAGCTAATAAGGCCTCATTAAAGGATTCAAGGTCCTTAAACCACGTATCTCATATATTTTTTTTCGTACTTTTATCAGTTGAGACCACCTGACCCAATAAATTCTTTTCCTTTCTAGTTTTCAGTTCCACCAAAATTTGCAAGCCATATAGAGATAGTTCCTTGAGGAATTCTGAAGACTGACATCGCATGGGGGAACTGTTTAAAATCTAATAATGATTTCTTGCCATGCCTGCGACAATAGACTGCCTTTTTAAGTTTGAATTTTCTTGATAGCTCTCTCTTCCAAAAAGTTAAGAACTTCAATTTTTGATTTGCCCATGAGCTTGGGAAGGCCTAGATATCTTGATAGGGATCCAGAAGGTTTGATTTTCAAAATATCATAAATAACTTCTTTAGCTGACATCAAGGAATCAGCAATAATGTGATATCAGCTTTCTTCGAAGTTTCCCTACCAAAAATAATAGTATCATCAACAAATAATAATTAATTAGAAGGATAAGTTTTGATTAAAAGAAAGCATAAAACCTTTTGTTAAGCTATGGTTTCTCATTTTAGAAATATTTTTTTTATTTTCAAGTTTCTCCCAGCTTTGCATTTATAAATTTTTAAAAAATATTATTTTCCTATGTCTATTTCCATATTTTTCTGTTTATAAAGGCATGAAACCTTTTGTTAAGTCATGTTTTCTCATTTTATAAATATTCTTATATTGTTTTTTTTTTTGAAGTTTCTCCCAGATTTTTATTTATAAATTTTTAAAAAATGTTATTTTTTTTGTCTGTTTCATATTTTTCTACTTTCTTATTTCTGTTTTCATGCTACATAAATAAAAACTAATATTAACCAATTTAATATCACTTAGATATAGCAAATAACATATTTTGCATTATGTATCAAAAATGAGAAGAGGGGAGACGGCGGAAGGAAAGAAGGAAAATTCAATAACATTCGGAGACCAAAAGTTTGAAATGATAGTACACCTCATTCATTATGGAGAACTCGCAGCAAACTCGTGTGTTGCTTGAATTATAGTGTAAACAAATTTATAAAATAATTAAGTAAATTTTCATCTTATTTTTATCTTAAATATAAGAACATCAAAATAAATAATTTTTAAATTAATATTATATAAATTATTTTATATTTTATCATTTAATTTGGATAATAATTAATTTTCATTTCTTTTAAAATACTTTTTTATTGTATATATTATTTTATATATTTTTTTTATTAGATATTTTATAGTTTTTTAATTAATTAATATAATATAATGATAGCATATAGTTGTGAGTCATTTATTTATTAAAATATTAATTTGACAAATGACAAACATTCAAAATAAATAATTTTTATGATGAACTTAATAAATGACAAATAGTTATTATAAATAATTTTTAATATTAAAATTATATATATATATATATATATATAATTTTTTTTGTTTTCTATCAAGAATATTTAATTCAATTAATATATATTCATATTTTTCTCAATCAATGAAATTTAGCTTATTATTTCTTCAATTTATCCTATTAAAGTCTTTCATAAAATTCACCTTTCATCTTCATTTTTATATGTTATATATATAGACAGATAAATAAAATTATTATTTTTTATTTTTAATATACTACTAATACCTTAACTAATAATAATTTCAGGTTTCATTTATAAAAAAAAATATTCTATATATAAAAATTTTTAGTCACATTTTAATAATTTTTATTTTTTCATTCTTAAGTTAATCAATTGTAGATTAGATTTTGTGTGAATTTTTATCTTATTATTTTTTATATTTTTATTATTGAATGTATTTTTAATAATTATTTTTTAATCATTAATTATTAAAAGTTTAATAATTAAATGTTTATTTTATACTTCTAATTAAATTTTATATATATTTAAATTAAATTTAAGTAATTATATCAATAAAGTTTTATAGATATAGGATGAAAATATTTTAAAATTATATAAAAAATATCTAAATGAGAAAAATGTCATTTGGTAATTCGTAAATGAGAGTTTATCATTGTCTCAACTTTGTTATATATAATAAATTTCATCTAATTTAATTTTAAAAAATTACATCTTATATATGAAATTTTGTATATTATATATTAAAATTCAAATTTATTTCACATAAAAATTAAAATTAATTATTAATACTAAAATTAATGTGTTATATTTGATTTTACAATAAATATAAAAACTAAATATTTCACAATTATTTTAACATTAGTTGTCATTAATGTATGAGAAGAAATTAAATTTCTAAGAATTTAGAAAAAAGATGAATTAACGAATCAATGAATCAAATGATTAATTAATGCACAAAATGTTATCAAGAATGAATGAAACAAACTCCTAAGAATGACTTACCTTATGAGCTTAAACAAAGGCAAACTCAAGATTTTTTATTTTTATTTTTTTTTTTTTTTAATACAAGGGTGGAGGCAGATCCTCAAGCTAGCTAACACAAAAACGATAATAGCTCACGCCTCTAATATCATGGCTAAGCCAACGGATAACACCAAGAGGAGGCTGATTGAACACGTGTACCCGAAGGAGGCAGCGAAGTTCGCTTCTCTACAGACATGTTGAAGCTTCACATTCCATGGACGAATGTCACGGACCAAAGCTTTATTCCCATTCGCAATGTGGACAGATCCATTCACCATCTCCATAACCCCTTTATTTTCCTCTTCAACAATACAGTTCTTAAAGCCATCCTCCCAGACAAGCTTTAGCCCCATATAGACCCCCCACAACTCCGCCATTGTCACAGTACAATACCAATACCAGATGCATCCCGAATTAAGCCACCCGCCCCCTCAAAATCTGAGCTTTGTTTCACCGCCCCATCCGTATTGATTTTCACCCAATCGAAGGGAGGGGGACGCCAACCCATCAGCTTCACGACATAGCTCGGATGTTGGGCCTTATCCAACCCAATAACCAACCTTGCTGTAGCAAACTCACTGGCTTTAGCTCAAATCCAATGGATGATGTCCTCACAGTCCCTGCCAATCGAGTTAAACATGAATTGGTTCCTGACATTCCATAAATACCAATAGGCGGTGCCAAAGAACAGGGGACAAGGGATGCGATTGTAAACTGCTTTTGTTTCTTTTAAGTTCCCGCAAATCCAAGTATGGAGATTAGTTTCTTTATTAAAGAAAAGGTTTCTCATATTCAACGGCACCACTCTCCTTCAAACAACAGCAGCCTGAGGACAATCTTTAATAATATGTAAAATATCCTCCATTAGGTAAAGAAAACTAGTACAAGAGCTATCTGGACTTAAGTGACGACAATAACGCTCCATATTCATCTTTAATTTAGCCTTAGCTAGCAACCATAAGAAGCAATGAATCCGTTGAGGGCCATCCCAATGCCAGATAAGCCTCCAAATTTCAGCTGACGCACAATCATTTGTAACATTCAAAAGCTTATATGCCGACTTCGCAGAGAAAGTACCCAAGCTCGAGAACCTCCAAAATCTTTCATCTTCCCCCGCATCAGCCCGAGGAGGAGGGATTGCAGCAATAGCAAGGAGGGTATTGGCACTCAAGTATGGGCTGAACACTTGCCAATTCTATTCACCATTGTCTGTCACCACATCCTTCACTGAACAAGACCATAGATATTGGGGAATGGTTATCGTTGCTAAGTCATACAAACGCTCTTCTTCCTGGCACCAACGATTAAACCAAAATTGGGTTTTAACTCCACTGATGATCCATCGAATCCCTGACGGTAACTTACCACAAAACTTTGCAAATACCTCTCCAAAGAGAAGACCCCTGGTTACCACTATTAATCAGCATATGAGGGCTATCTAGCACCTTGTACACTTGGACCTAAAGGTCATTCGGTGAGTTAAACAGACCCCAACCCACTTTCATAATAAAAGCGCCGTTCATATGCTTTAAGTCCAATATACCCAAACCCCCATCTAGTCCAAGAGAAGTAACCTCATTCCATGAAACTAAAGGGACTTTATGTTTCTGCAAGTTACTGCCCCCGCTCCCCCACCCCCCCACCCCAACACACACACAAACACAAATTGCTGACAAGCTTGCTCTATATTATCAAAAACACCGAGAGGGATTCGAGCTGTCTGTATAGTGTACAAAAGGATGGCTAAAAGAACCGACTGAGTAAGCGAAACTGTCCCAGCCAAAGAAAGGCTACTGCATTCTACCCTAAGATTCTTGTCTTAACCTGATCCAGAATATGATTGTAAAGCGACTTCATAACCTGAGAATGAACGAGAGGAACACCCAGGTATTTAACAAAATCTTTCGCAGGTTGAAAGCCAAGCTTGTTACTGACATTCTGTTTGGACTGAGTACACACATTCCTTGAAAATAAGACCTTCGTTTTACCCACATTTACCTTTATACCTGAACAAGCACAAAAGTCATCAAGAACTCCTTTAATAATGTCTACCTGATCCAGCGCTGCTTCAGGAAAAAGAACAAAATCATCTGAGAAGAGGAGGTGAGTAGTGGAACACCTCTACCCATCTCTAACGGCTTCCATAATTTCTAAGGAAGCATCTGAGCAATGCCATGGGCTAACTGTTCCATGCAAAGGACAAATAAGTAAAGAGACAGTGAATCCCCTTGCTTAATGCGTCTAGAGGGCACAAACTCGCTAGAAAGAGACCCATTCCAAGAAATTTGCATGAAGCTGGCCGAATAGCATTGCATTATCATATCAACCATGCTCGCAGGGAAACCAACCTCTAGAAGGGTGTCGTAAAGAAACTCCCATCTAATTTTTTAGTACCCTTTCTCCAAATCTATTTTGATAGCCATGAGCCCCATTTTGCCACTCTTTTTCCTCATGCTATGAACCACCTCTTGCATAATAATAATAATATTATCGCTAATCTTCCTGCCCGGTACAGAGCTCGATTGGGTTGAACACACAATTGACCCCATAACGTTCTTTAGGCAATTCGCAATAATCTTGGTTGCCACCTTAAACAAAACCGTACATAAGCTAATCGATCTAAATTGGCCAAAGAATCTCGGATTATTGACTTTCGGAATCAGCACAAGAACCAATTTGCATATCTTAGTATGGATACATTTCTGCTGGAAAATCTCCTTAATAAGCAAACACATCGAATACACATCGAATACCCCACCGTACCCCATTGCGATTGAAAGAAACCAGCATGGAGGCCGTCAACACTAGGAGCTTTCCAAGGCTTCATTTCTTGATCGGTATTATAAATTTTTGTATTACAAATATCTCTATTCAATGCTTCAATGTCCTCCCTCTTAATAGGAGGAAACATACCACGAACAGAATAGGGTGGGCTATGGATGACATCCTCACTCTAGAAATTTTTGAAGAAATCAACTACCATATTCTGCAAGCTATCCAAGTTATCTACCCAAGTACCATTCACATCCTTTAGCATAAGAATTTTGTTATTGCGCTTGCGTTGGACCGTCTGTGATAATAGGAGGTGTTTCTATCACCTCAAGCAATCCATTCACTCTTGGACTTTGGAATCAATAAAGTTCCTCTTCATACAACACGTTTCAAGGCCAACCTGAAGCCCACCCTTAAGCTCCATCAGTCTTGGCAAGTCGTACCTATGCAAAGCCTTTTGAATTCCCCAAACCTGGCTAAGAGACATTTCTTCTTAACAAAGATATGCCCAAACACCTCAAAATTCAATTTCCTCACCTTCTCCATAAAGTTGGGAACCGCTTCATTGAAGGAGAGGGTATGAGACCAGCAATCCCTCACCAGATCCCTAAACGTATCATGTAGAAGTCACGGTACTAGGAACCAGAAGGGGCGATTACTATTGCTCTTCCTGTTCATGCACGCAAGATGGATTCGTAAAGGATTATGGTCTAACTCAATACGCGATGAGTGGAAAACCAGAGTTTGGGAAGCACAAATGCCACCGGTCATTACAGATAGCTCTATTTAACCTTTCACATAAAGTACCTCTTCTCCTGGTAAATTTGGTCCTTGTCAATTAAGGCATTACGAGTAAACCACCCTTCGAAGTCTCTACAACCTTTAGCCCTGGAAAAAACCCCACCTGAGCAATCATCCGCATGCATGATAGCATTAAAATCTCCAACTATCAACCAGGGCATGATATTCGTAGACGGTAACTTATCTAGATCGCCCCAAAGCTGGCCACTCACAATTCTAGTCGAGCTAGCATAAACAGCCGTGAACGAAAAGGAACTATAACCATTAAGATTAACTGACATATGAACGAACTAGTTATGATTAACAAGGACGTCCACTATAACCACCTCAGACCATAAAACCCAGAGATCGCCCAAAAAACCTCGAGCTTCAATACGATGGGATCTATCAATTCTCATTCTACTAATAAAAATGTCTGCTCGACTCCTGCTAACGCGCGGCTCAATTAGAACTATGATACGAGAACTATACTCCTTGGAAAGAGTTCTAACAGCACAGAGAAAACATCTGCTACCCTCCCCCTGGCAGTTCCAAACAACAAATTTAAAATCCATAAACAGGTTACAAACAGAGGTGCGGTGTCACTCCACCATAAGCGACTTAAGGATTTCCCTACCATTAGAACAATTCGTGTCTTCATCATCGGTAATCCCTTCAGATGTAGGAACCTCATTCATAGTGATCAAGGATAGATTACGATCAACAGTTGCCTCGAGGTGTCGAACAGGCTGGTTGTACAAAATAGCAGCTCGAGGTTTAGGTTTAACTTTAACCCTCCATTTTAACCTATGCCCAACCGAAGAACCCGTTCTACCAACGTCCGAGTTTTCTTGCATACCTAAGCTCGAGGTATCACCAAGTATTCCTCGTGGCCAACCCATCAGTCACCTCATTAAGATTGACCGTGGTATGTTTGTTAGGATCCAAGATTGAACGTTCGATAGGCACCCTTGGGAAATTGATAACTCTAAAGTCACCCAAGGTTTACTTCTTCGGCCCATGGCCTGCGTCCTTAACCAAACCCAAAATAGCCCAGTGGGATTGGACCCATGTCTTAAGTTGCCTCTCCTTCTCGGCTTAACATGAACAGTGTCCTTAGATAAAGTAGTATGTCGGTTGACCAATAAGTTCACAATTGTCTCCCCATCTTCATGAGGATCTTCCTCTAGATTCACAAGTGTGTCAAAACGTGATGCCCCACCTCCATCCTTCCCACCTTTTTTATCTCCATTAACTATATTACCATTTTTGGTACCAATTAACCTCCCTTTCCTGGAGACAAGCATCCAGTTACCATATTTTGCCTCAGTTTCCACCTCGCATCGCTCTACCACCTGCTCCACTGGCTGAGGCACGATTGGACTGCTTTCTTGGGGTGTCCCATCAGGGCAGAATTCCCTAACATGGCCTTATCTACCACATTTAAAACAAACCCGAGGGATATTTTCACACGAATTAGCTGAAATTTGCCCTCCAAAATAACCTTCAAAAGGAGCGACTTCGCAAGATCCACTGCAGCAGCCATTCGTGCATACCCACCTCTTTAAAGAGAGCTTGTGTTGTCATTAATTTTCACCACCTCCCCCACCACACTTCCTACAGCTTTAAGGATTCTGTCATGATAAAGGTGTAGAGGCAACCCAAGGAAACGTATCCAAACCACTACCATCGAGAGGTTCGACTGCGTAGTTCAAAAATCCAGAGACCATGGTTGCAACGTCAGATAATGTCCCATAACAAGCCATGGTCCATTGAATAAGACATTTTCGCAGTCTCTGCTTTTATAAAACTTCACCAAGAAGCAGTCATCCCCTTTGGCTGTAACTGTATACTTGAGGGTGTCCTACAGACTACCTCTTTGAAGAGAGCTTGTGTTGTCATTAATTTTCACCACCTCCCCCACCACACTTCCTACAGCTTTTAGGATTCTATCATGATAAAGGTGTAGGGGAAACCCAAGGAAACGTATCCAAACCACTACCATCGAGAGGTTCGACTGCGTAGTTCAAAAATCCAGAGACCAAGGTTGCAACGTCAGATAATGTCCCATAACAAGCCATGGTTCATTGAGTAAGACATTTTCGCAGTCTCTGCTATTATAAAACTTCACCAAGAAGCAGTCATCCCCTTTGGCTGTAACTGTATACGTGAGGGTGTCCTACAGACTTTTAAGCCAGGTACATAAAGTTCTATAGCCAATATATCTGCCGAAAAGGCTCACCGCCACCAAATACTAGTATGGTTTAGACAAGATAACTTTAGCTTTATCTGACAAAGTGATGCAAGGAATGTCTCCCTTTCTGTCAATAATCACATTAGAGTCAACAATGTCAGTTTCAGTCTCAATAAGGGTTCCATCACCTTCGTGCCAATCTCCATGCATCGTATCATCATAAACAACCCCCATCCCATTAACGGTCTGTTTCAGAGAATCCTCGTCCATCACATCCTCTTGAGAAATGAGCATCTCAGCATAAGACCGCTTAGGCTTATCCGACTCATTAGGATCCCGAATTTTCACCTTTTTGGTAGATCGATCATCCTCAATAGGAGGTGACTGGAAGATCTTCACAAGGGACCTCAGTCATTTCCAGAGCAAGCGACAATTAGGTAAACTCAAGAAAATTTTGCTATATCAACATTTTAGCTTGTTTTTGCTTTGGCTTTATAAATGTATATATGCGCCCGCATCCAACTCTAATTGCCTTGACTTTCATTTTCAAGATATAAACAATTAATTAAGTGTAATTACTGAAATGGTAAATTTGTTAATTATTGACATTAGTTATTTTACGAATAAGAAAGTTCTCAAATAGAGCAAGATTAGTATTAACAATTCTTTAAAAGGCATCGGTTCTAGACCGTATTTTAATAATATATTTATATATTATATATAAATGGTACATGATATGATATATAGTTAAATTATATATTATATATATAGTTAAACTATGTATTATCCATAATACTTATAACTACATAATAATAATAATAATAATAAGAATAATAATAAATCATTTATATAAATATATTATTTATAAAATATTTAAAATCTATATTTTAAATTGTATATAATATATTTACATACATAAAAGATTATATAGAATTTATAAAAATAAAAAAAATATATTTTTATTCAATTTTTCAGTTTATTTTGGTATAAGTTGGTTCGGATCCAATTTTTAATTCAATTAGTATGAATAATCTGTCTTATCTTGCATCAACTATCTTCATACGACCTTTCAAAAAAAAATTCTTATTAGTTCAAAATCAATATCAATATCGTTTTTTTTATTTAATTTGATTCCTCTAAGAATTATGATCAACCTTATTCTTAAATGCTCCTTTGATCTAAATTATGTTAATCCATTTAGCATTATTTAGTACTCAAATCAAAATTCATCATCATTTTAAATTCAAATAGATCTTGATTGTGTGAAAGATTGCTCACTTAATCACAATTTTCAACTTTATTGATTATATTAATTTTCTATGATTATCACCTAAATATGTGTGATTTTCATGTGCATGACCTTCAATGCTTGTACTCCTACACCAGATAGATATTTTTGACATGTGCCTCACATGTAATTTACATATAAATTTTTAGTTATCATTATTTATTATTATCCATTTTTATATTAAATAAATAAATATTTCTTATATTGAGATCTTTTGCTTGCTCCATATATTAATTTAAACAACAAAAATCTATAAAACTAGGAAACTATACAATGATAAATATAGTTGCTTATGATATATTCTTTACACTTAGAAATTTGAAATAATTTAGTTTTATGCACGTACTAAAAAAAAAACTTTATTGAATTTAGAAATTCAGTGTACTTTAAAATGATTTGATTAAACTAAGTAATAAATATCTCTTTCATCATTCAAACATGTGGCAAACCACTTATTGATTTCTTTTTTACAAAAACAATTATGCATTCTATTAATGGTAAGAGAAGCAATAACAATTAGAGATAAAAAGAGAAAAAAAAATCCATCAAATCACTATTATTTCATCATTTTGATTTGATTTTTTAATTATAAATTTATTCAATTTTAATTTAAAATATTTCAATTTTTCATTCAATTTTCTATATCAAAAATTAAATAAATTGAAATTATAAAAAAAATCAAATCAATTTAAACTGAATTACACCAATTTTGACCCTTTTGCATGTAGTTGCGATCACCAAACATGTCAGATACATAAAACATCAATTAATATGTATGAATACAAATAAATACGTTTTCACCTCTATTTAGAAGATTGAATGAATAATAAAGGAACGTAGACTATCCTAGATTTTTAGCACCACTAGTACAGTTTTGTTAAATTTCAAGAAAATTATACTAATTAAATGAATAAAAAAATTGATTGATCTTTGAGTTATAAACTAATTATAGGTAGTAATAAATGAGCTGAGAATTTGAGTAACAAACAATAAAACTAAAAAGCTAATAATGATGAACATAATGATAAAAAATTTGAATAGCTAAAAGAATAATTACATGTAGAAAAATAATACTCCCTTTGTTTCTATATAACTAACTATTTAGAGAAATTTTAAAATTTTATTTATCTGTCATTTATATACAATCAATAAAATTTTTTAGAAAATTTTCTCAAGTTTGCGCTTATATTCATCAATCATAAGTTATTGATGTTATATAGAATTTCAAAGTCATATAATTCAAAATCAAGGGTAATTTAGTTTTAACCACTCATTTTTCTCTTAAATTTAAAGCTAATTACTAGTTTCTTAATCATAGTGAAATCCCTTAAAGCGGCAATTATATAGAAACGGAGGAAGTATGTATAAGCTAAAAAAAATATATGTAAGCTGAAAATTTAAAGGCTAAATGACTATTGTAATTAAATAAAGTTAAAGATTTTAGAAAATTAATTGATAAATTCGACATAGAAACGAAAGGAGTAAGTGTAAGTTAAAAAAAATAATTATAAGCTGAAAATTTAAAGGTTAAATGACTATTGTAATTAAATAAAATTAAAGATTTTAGAAAATTAATTAATAAATTGGTAATTGATCTATATGTAGATTGATTTGAGTTGTTGATTGAATTGATTGTAGTGTAGTTGAGTGCGTCTCCTCCTGAAATTAACTCCTCTATTTATAAACTCTTTTTGCTTGGTGACTCTTTCCTGTACTTGGTGATCAACTCTCCGTTCTCAGCAATGCCACGTGCTCTATTCTTTACTTTACTTCGCTCCTCAATTATGCAACTTGCTTTTCACTCCACTCGAAATATTCACCACATGCTCTTATTCTCTCGCATTCCATTCAGCTTCATGGATCATTGGTTATATTTAATGAGTTTTTAAAATTAAATTGCATAATTATATGAATTGAGGCCAAAATAATTTTGGATGTAAAATAGACCTGCATTAATCTAAATTAAATTAAAATTTTATGAATTATTTATTTATTTTTTTAAAAAAATTTTATTTGTTTAATTTTTAAAATATAAAAATTTATTAATTAAGTAAAATCCAAACTCATCAAACCAAATCAATTGAATTTTCATCTTGATATCAAACCAAATCAATTGAATTCTCATCTTGATAACAATATAGCAAGTTTTGCAGTGAACCAACTACCCAAAAAAAAAAAAGACTGCAAAGTAAAGGACCCGAATACGATTATGAACGTATAAATGTTAAGCTTAGCATTCGAGCCCATCGGTTTTTATCATAAGGCCCATGTGTTGTCAGCTGGTACAAATTATAGGCCGAGTTAAGAAACAGGTGTGCTATAAAAATGGCAGAAGTCTTTTATTTTTTTATTTTTCTCTTCAAAAACAAATTGAAGTCAATGGATTTAGCAATTATTAATCTAATATACTAGCGTACTACAAATAAATTTGGCTTTGGTATTACTAATGGGTAATTTTGAAATTATAGCAATCCTAAAGCTGAAAGGAAAAAAAAAATTGCAATTGTTTATCACGTCAATAATTCGGCTATCCCATTAATAAATTACACCATATCTAAAATAATATTTTTATTATGATTCAATTTACTCCATCTATTTTATAATAGATGTCGTTTAAGATTTTTACATATATATTAAGGATTATGTTTAATAAATTTTATTATATAAATAAAAAACTAGATTACTCTCAATTAATTATTTTCATAAATTATTATACATTCTACAAAAAATAATTATTATGAAAAAAGAAAAAATAAAATTAGAAAAAATAAATTAGTGTTCATAGATAACCGGAAAACATCATGTATCATAAGACAAAAATTTCTCTCTAAAGCGATATTTAATTTGGAACGGATGGAGTCTATTCAATCTTTAACTAAAAAAACTTCACCTATAATCAGAATAAGATTGATCCAAAATAAATTATTAAAATTAATCAATTTATATGTTTATTAATGTTGGATTATGAGTTTAGGTCTGTCCATATTGAGAGTCCAACTCATGTGAATAATAAACTGTAAAAGGCAGTTATTGTAGGAAAATTATCTACACGTAAAAAATAAAAACTGAAGACCACGTATAATAGAACAGATCAAGAAAAATTCGCAGTACATACATAAGTGAAGAACGATATTCTGCAATTTGTGAGATTGAACTTAGATAGTAAAAAACAAAGGAAATTTTCATTTATGATTTTTCCTACGATTTAGTAATACAAGCATCAGATTGATTTATTTTGCATTATAAAAAGTAAGTATCAATTTATTTATTGTATAAATAAATTATTATTCAAATAATTCCTTCAATTAATAATGTATAATTCATCGTAAAAGTAGAAAATGTACTGATTAAAAAAAAGATACCAATTTGTATTATAATCTAATCTGAAAATTTAAATTTCAAATATTAAGCGTAGAAAGCAAACTGATTTATCAGTAATGCTAATGTTTGAAGTTAGTTAAGTTGCTAACGCTACTACTAAGCTATAGTCATTATTGTTAACTAGTCGCAAACTCACACGTTGTGTGAATTATAATGTAAAAATTTTATAAATAATTAAATAAATTTTTATCTTAGACATAAGAATATCAAAATAAATAATTTTTAAATTAATATTATATAAGTTATTTTATATTTTTATCAATTTATCTAGATAAATAATTAATTTTTTATTTCTTTTAAAATATTTTTCTTTTTATTGTATATATTTTATTTTTTATTTATTTTTCTTTTTAATTAGATATTTTATAATTTTTCAATTAATTAATATAATATAATACTAGTGTATAGTTGTTAGTTTAGTTGCTAATGCTAGTACTAAGCTATAGCCAT
Organism: Omphalea diandra; assembly: GCA_949677035.1. Taxonomy (NCBI): domain Eukaryota; kingdom Viridiplantae; phylum Streptophyta; class Magnoliopsida; order Malpighiales; family Euphorbiaceae; genus Omphalea; species Omphalea diandra. The sequence goes on along the minus strand of CATIWR010056050.1, from coordinate 470 downwards.
TATTGTTAACTAGTCACAAACTCACACATTGTGTGAATTATAATGTAAAAACTTTATAAATAATTAAATAAATTTTTATCTTAGACATAAGAATATCAAAATAAATAATTTTTAAATTAATATTATATAAATTATTTTATATTTTTATCATTTTATCTAGATAAATAATTAATTTTTTATTTCTTTTAAAATATTTTTCTTTTTATTGTTTATATTTTATTTATTTTTCTTTTTAATTAGATATTTTATAGTTTTTCAATTAATTAATATAATATAATACTAGTATATAGTTGTTAGTCATTTATTTATTAAAATATTAATTTGAAAAATGATAAACATTTATCACAAAAAAATTTTATGAAGAACTTGATAAATGATAAACAGCTATTATAAATAATTTTTTAGATCAAAACAATTTTATATATATATATATATATATATATATATATATATATATATATATATATATA
>CATIWR010056045.1:0-32611 GCA_949677035.1 Omphalea diandra | reverse complement strand
TATATATATATATATATATATATCTTTCTACAAGTCAAAAAGATAATATTTTAATAAATTCTAGATAACTAATATATAGAAAGTTTTATATATATATATGAGTTTGTAAGATATACTATCAATAATTATATATATCTTATATGATAATTAGACATTATATATAAAGTATAAATGTATACTTTATTATCTTTGTTTGTTTCATGAAAAATAACTTGTTTATGAAAGATTTTTTTAAGAAAAATATTTTCTAAATAATATATTTTTGGTACTTGAAATACATTATATATATAAGTTAATTTTTATTTATAAGATTATAATAAAATTTAGATCACATATACTTTATATTTATACTAATACATTAAAATAAAATTTTTTTTATGAGTCTCATCAACCATTCAATACCACCATTGGTCATTTGCAATTGGTGAAAGGTGACGATGATTAAAAATGATCAATAATAATAAATATATAACATGATTTATTTTTTATTTGAATAAATTTATTAAAATTCAAAAAAGAATTTGCTTTTTTAAAAGTGAGTCATTTTTCTTCAAATGACTTAATTTTTATTGATTAAGAAAATTTTCATTAATTGATTTTTCTGAGCGCACTAAATATAAAAAATATTTTCAAAAAATATTTTTATAAAATAAACATAGTCTAAGATGAAATAAGAAGTACATATAGTAAATTAGTACATAAGTATATTTATACATATATTATTTTAAGAGTTATGAATTCTATTTCTTTTCCATTCTATGTTTTGACCAAATGAAATACTAAAATTTATAAATATTATGCGAGTAATGTAAACTATGAGCATAAGCTATAAATATTGAAATTTAACGTTCATCTATATTATATCTTTTCATTAAATATATATGTATATAATTTATAATATTTAATTTTTATTAAATATATAATATATACATGTATTAAAATTAATATATAACCCTAAATTATATAAAAAATAAAAAATTAAATATAATTAATTTTTCTATTCAATTTTGATGTGGTCGATTCTCACTTGATTCAATTTGATTCTCGATATTATATATAACTAATGAATTAATTGTTAGACTGAATGGTGATGAGATGATCTAAGAGTGAATTGGGTTGTAATAAAAAAACAAAAATACAACAACAAAAGAAGTAAACACACAAATCAAACACAAAGATTTTTATAGTGATTTGACAATATGCCTACTCCACTTTCCAAACTTTCACTTCGACTTATCTATTCTTTTTCAAGTTCAATAACATAACCTTCCATTTTCTAGGCTAAGAAATAACCTTCCCTTTTATAGGTTCAAGGACAACATTTCATTTTATAAGCTCAAGAAGAACTTATTCCTTGGTATTTTTCTAGGCACAACACCAACCTTTGCAACCATTAGCAAGAAAAGATCCAAACTTTCACTTAAACTTTCAAATAGGCAGCTAATACACAATTAGTGCTCAAGAAAAACCTACTTTAAAAAAGGAGTAACAAAAACAATTCTTACTCTACCCAAAATACGAGTAACACCCAAAAGGTTTGCACAAATTGTTGCAAAGAGTTACAAAAATGTTCACAATGATTTCTAACCTTTTTTCTAACCCATCTAAACTCTAAAAATGTTTATAGCCAAGTTCAAAAACTAGTCATTAGAATAATTGATGTTGCGTCTAACAACTTTTCTGCAAAACTAGTCGTTAGAGATGACAACACCTATTGTTCTTTATCAACACCCGTTGAACCTGTAATGGTAACTTCCAACACCTGTTAAATGTCTTTCAACACTTGTTGGCTTTGACTACAATGCCTATTGGAGAGAGAATAATGCTCGATGTTCGTTTCTAGAAAGCTTGAACTTCATGCTCTGTTTTTTAAACTTTGCACCATTGCTTTCCACACTCGTTGAGCAATTCACAATACTCGATGGAAACTCCTTCAACGTTGTTAAGAAGGGAGAATGCTCATTTCGGATTTTAAAAGCTTAACTTAGACTTGGATTCTTTTCTTTTGCCTATTGTGAATCTACAATGTCTGTTGTTAGCTCAGATCAATGACCATTGTGAAATTTCAATGCCCGTGGTGAAATCTAACACTACTCACCCTAGAGCACTTATCCAATGTCCGTTGCGAAGTCTATAAGACTTTGGCAAAAAAGCAACATCCAATCAACGTCTATTGTTCAGCCTTCAATGCTTATTGAATGGTCCAACGCTCGTTAGGAGATGTTTAATGCCCGTTGAATTTGCACAATGCCCATTGAACATGTTCTGACGTTTGTCGGGTCTTAGGTTCACATGTGTTCGAAACATTTGCCCAATACCATTTAGAATAATATCCCCTTTTACCATTTGTTAGGTCTATTCAAAACATCAAACAATACTAAAGTACAAAACATTAGAACTTCTTTTGGTTTTGTTATAGTTTTGTTATCCTTTAAACCATAATTTTGTTATCATTTAAAACACATTATTCAAAATAAAGGAGTGAGTCCAATGTCTTTGGGTTACATGTTCTCTAAATATTCTTCCTCTGACATTCATAACAATCACCCTATTTTGAATGATGACAAAATCAAGATGCTTTGATACAAAAAATACAAAAACTTAAGCATACAAAGGATACTGAATGTTGAAACACAAAACTATAAATACAATACCAACCAAAATAGATACTAATCAAAATATCCACAAGAGGTTTGATACCAATTCAATATAAGGTTTGATACCAATAATTGGAATATCCACACAAGGTTTGGTATTAAGTATGCTATTTAACAAACCACATAAGATACTAAATATTGTACCATATAAGATACCAAATGTTGGATGTTAAACACATACAAGATATAAAGTGTTTGGCTATGCACATAAGTGATACCAAACAAAACAATCAAATCATCAAATCAAAAAAAAAAAAAAAAAAACTTCTCCCCTCTTTTTGTCGTCATGACCAAAAGACATACAAAAATTCTCCCCCTAAAAATGTTCTCCCCTTTGCAATCATACAAACATTATCTTCCTAAAAATCTAGACCACCTACCTCAAAAACAAAGTAAACATGATGGTTCCAAAAATACAGAACAAATAATAAAGGAAAACACCCCCTATCTTTATGTTTCCTTTTAATGAATCACTTAAGATATTCAAATACAAATTTAGTTGACATAACTTGAGGTTACTTGTTTCATTCATAAATTAAGGAAAGGGAGAAAAGAATGATAGTTGCTAGAGATTCCTAAACTAAAACATCAAAATGAAACCAAATTTGGTTCATAAAGCAAATTCCCACTCAACAAAAGCATGTTGAACAAAAATAAAAGGACGGATAAAGATACATTACAGTTAATGATACCAATTATTGTGTTTTTCCAAAAATACAAGTCTTTTTCAAAAACTTCAGCTTATCTTTAAATTCTATACTCGAATCACTATTTGATTCTCCATTTTGAGCAAAGGGTAAGGAGCTTATAAACCTGTAAAATTAAACTTTCTTTGGTACCCATTTTCTCTTGGGTCCATAAGGGTTAGTAGCATAAATATGCTAATTTCTTAACCTAGCACAACAAAGTATGCTTTATGGCAAAAATTTCCACAATAAAAATATTGCCAAATGAATGCTTTCTTCAACTCTTATGGGGAGCATGAGTGAGGTGGCATCCTAAAAGATTGGTGCCTAAATAGTGAAAGAACCTTTACATTCTTATAATACTTGATTCCATAATTAAAGGCATGATTTGCCTTTGGCTTATGGAGTCAGGATGTGAGCAATTTTGATTATGCACATGTGATTTAGATGAAGGTGAGGGAGCTCTAGCTTTGGTAGAAACTCTCACAAATTTTGGCTTAAAGGTAGAAAGTTTAGAATGATAAAATCTTAAGTCATATCTATCTCTTGAAGTCTTTTGAGAGCCTAAAATAACATCAAGTTTCTCTTTTTCTTTTGTAAAAGAGGTAAGTGAATCCTTCAAAACGAAAATCTCTTCTTAAGAATCTCATTTTGAGAAGACAACATTTCATAAAATTTCTTTTATTGGTTTAAAGCCTCATTTTCTTTTTGTAAAAGCTCCAAACTTTTCTTTAATTCCACCAATTCAATTTTCAAGATTTTGTTTCTTTTAAAACTTTTTATCAAGATCATTATTGGTGAATTTTAGGGCCTCAATAAGATTTTCAACAGCAAACATGTTTTCTAACTCTTAATCTTCCTCATCTAAATCACCATGTAAAGAGTTAGGACATACCTGTTTTGAAGAACTCTCCTCCAAGGCCATAAGGCAGAGATTGGTTCTCTCTCTTCTTTCCATCCTTGGTTTTTCTTCATCATTACTTGGTTTAGATGCACTAGAGTCATCCTAAATGGCTTTATAGGCTTTCTTCTTCTTTTTCTTGTCATTCTTCTTAGCCCTGGCTTTTAAACAATCTACTTTCATGTGGCTAAGCCTTTCACATCCATAGCATTCAACCTACTTAAGCTTGCCTTTGACCTTCTTTTTTAACATTCTTCTGAATTTATTTGTCAGAAGGGTTATTTGCTCTTCATCCAACTTCTCATCATTATTTGAGTTAGGACATTTGGATGTAGCTTTGAGAGCTATTCCAATCTTATTCTTATTAGTGTCCTCAGATATGGATGGAGCTTCTTTGTTCAGGTTCATCTCATAGTCAATGAGATTTTCTAATAGCTCATCAAGTGACAAGGTCTTCGAGTCCTTGAGTGAGGTGACCTTGCCAAGCCACTTATTAAGTGAACACCTCAAAACTTCCTTCACAAGTTCCTTATTAGTGAATGATTTCCCAAGAGCCTCATCTCTCCAATCTTAATGAACTGATTATACATTCTTGAGATTGTTTCATTAGGCTTTATAAGGAAGGTTTTATATTGCAAATGAGGATCTTCATCTTATTTTTTTTACCTAATTTGTTCCCTCATGTGTGATCTCCAAGGCCTCCCAAATTTTCTTGGTAGTTGACTTCATGTTCACCTTATTATAGTCATTTCTGCTTAAGGCACAAAAGAGCATGTGGATGGTCTTATCATTGTTAACAACTTACCTTTTTTCTTTTTCAGACATCTTATTAATGTCTTTTTCTATTTGAGTCCCATTGGCAAGTGTTTTCATTAGAGTGTATAGACCTTTCTCCATAATTCTCCACAACTTAATGGATTTAGACTTGAAAAAGCAATACATTATGCTTTTTCAATACTGATAGTCTATTCCATTAAAGAAAGGAGGTTTCATCACTTATTATCCTTCTAGTCCATGCTCATTTTAGGCTATTATGATTATGCTCCTCTTGTACTTAAGCTTCAAAAGAGGTTAGGCTTTGATACCAAATGTTGGATTGAGTGGTGACAAGGTAACCCAAGAGGGGGGTGAATTAGGTTGTAATAAAAAAAAAAACAAAAACACAATCATAATAGAAGCAAACACACAAATCAAGCACATAGATTTTTATGGTAGTTTCGCAACGTGCCTACTCCATTCCTCAAACTTTCACTTAGGCTTATCTATTCTTTTTTAGGTTTAAGAATATAACCTTCACTTTAAGGAAGAACCTTCCCTTTTACAGGCTCAATGGCAACCTTTCCTTTTACAAACTTACGAACAACCTACCGCTTAGTATTTTTCTAGGTACAATACCATCCTTTGTAACCACTAGTAAGTAAAAATCTGAGTAGTGTTTATGCCTCTCAAATAGGTAGTTAATACATAATTAGTGCTTAAGAAAAACCTACTCTACAAAAAGAGTAACAAAAACAATCTTTACTTTACCTAAAATACAAGTAATACCTAAAAGGTTTGTGCAAATAGTTATAACGAGTTATAAAGATGTTCACAATGATTTCTAGCTTTTTTTTTTTCTAACCCATCTAAACTCCAAAAATGCTCTTTATATAGTCAAGCTCCAAAACTAGCCATTGGAACAGATGTATTGTGTCTGACAACTTTTTCTGCAAAATTAGTTATTAGAGATGACAACACCCATTATTCTTCGTCAACACCCGTTGAACTTATAATGATAACTTTCAATACTTGTTGAATGTCTTTCAACGCTCATTGGCTTTGACTACAATAATTTCTATTGTTCATTTCTAGAAAGCTTGAACTGTGTGTTCTGTTTTTCACACTTTGCACAACTGTTTGTCACACCCGTTGAGCAATTTGCAATGTCCGTTGAAAACTCCTTCAATGCCTATTGAGAAGGGTCAATGCCCATTTCAGGTTTTAGAAACTTTAGCTCAGTCTTGGACACTTTACTCTCGCTTGTTACAAATGTGCAATGCCTGTTGATAGCTCAAATCAATGCCTATTGTGAAACTTTAACATCTATGGTGAAATCTAACATAGCTCAACCTAGAGCACTTCTCTAACACCCGTTGCAAAGGGATAATGCCCGTTGTGAGGTCCAGAAGACTTTGGCAAAAGAGCAACATCCAATCAAGATCCATTACTCAACCTTCAATGCCAATTGAATGGTTCAATGTCCATTGGGAGATGTTCAACGCCCGTTGAATTTGCACAACGTCCATTGAACTTGTTACAGCATTTAATATTTATAGGGTCTTGAGTTCATATGTTCTCCAAATATTCTCCCCTTTTATCATTTGTTAGGTTTGTTCAAAACATCAAACAACACTAAAGTACAAAATATTAGAATTTCTCTTGGTTTTGTTATCCTTCAAAACCATAATTTTGTTATCATTCAAAGCACATCATTTAAAGTAAAGGATCAAATGCTTTAGGATTACATGTTCTCCAAACATTCTTCCTCTGACATTCACAACATTAATGTCATCTTAAGTCCTAATCCTAATCTAGTCCATACAAAAATTTTCAATTTTTGCTACCATTATGACTTAATTGAGTTTTATTCTTTTATTTCATTTAATAATACAGTCTTAATTTGTACAATACTTTTGGATTTTGTTTATAAATCATTTTGGTTGTATGATGATAAAACTATCTCAATAATGGAAAAAATCCATTGAATATTTCACAAAAATTTTTTAAGTGATATTTTCTACCTTTTTTTGGGAAAGTGATATTTTCTACTTGATTAAGGTTTAATAGTAGATAAAAATTAAAATCTTGAAAATACTTTAATGGCATGTCTTTTGATGCTTTCATTCATTACACAAAAAGATGAAAATGAACAACATATCTAAGATATAAGTTATATTAAACTTGGAATGGCAATTTTTGTATTCGATTTGAAATTTTAATTTAAATTCACTTAAGTTGACACAATGTGAAATTGAAAGAGACACAAAATGATCTAATTTGAATCATGTGATTTGACTCACTTATAAAATATACTAAAAATTTTATTTAAAAATTAAAATAATATTTAATATTTTAAAAAGTTAAAATTATGAATGACTTGATCTATAATCTAAAGTGACTTAATTCAAATTCGCCCAAAGAAGATGTCATCCAAAATGATCTGATCTAAAATATATTTGTCTTGAACCCGTCCGACTTGATCTATTTGTCACCTCTAATTAGAAAATATATTTTATACAGTATCTTAAAAAAAGGATAATTTATATAAATAATCATTTAACTATGAGACAATGCCTCACTCCTGTATTTCTTTTTGGGATGTGTTTATATTATGCCCAGTTGTTTAATATGGCATTTTATCACACTATCGCATTGTAGGCCCATTTACGCTCCATTTTTGGTATCATATCTATTCAACCAATTCTTATCCATTTTGCATTGACAACACATGTAGCAAAGTACCTTCTTTAGAGTGTTTATTCTCCTCCAAATCTCTATTTGTATTATATAATCATGACTTCATTCTTTGATGATGGTTCCATTTCCTTTTAAGGTCTTTATCTAACCAAATATTTCATTGGCTTCCCCAATCGTGAATGTATGCAGTGTGGAGCACTATTCTGGCTCGTTGAGTGTATGGATCTATTGAAAATAGAAAGCAGACAATTTTTACCTTATGTTGTCAAAAGGAAAAGTTATCATCGAACCTCTTCATCTACTTCCTTTGTTTTTAGCTAGCCTATTAGCCTCTTGTTCAAATAAGATTGGCATGCATTTTAGGGAACATATATGCCTTTACAATTTGATGTTTGTATTTACTTTAATGAGTGCAAAATTCAATTACAATATTAATAAAAGGCCCAAGCCATATGTTTTAAAAAAAGCACGGGCAGAGCCATCGTATAATTAGTTCTTTATTATCTTGTGAGAACAACCAAAATTTGCTCAGTTATTCATTCATGACATGACTAATAAATTGCAAAATAGAATGGTTTTTTTGAAGGGATCATACAAAATAAACTATACACATTGACACCATCAAAGGTTTAATTGTCATGTTTGATGAGCATAATCGTATTGCAAAATCATTTTGCATGGCCAGAGACCGATTTAAGGATAATGACTTAATATCAGTTAAGTTAAGATTACTAGGAAAACATGCCATGGATAGTTAACAATACACATCTCCTTCATGTTCTAAAATAGTTATATTAATAGTTGGTGATATAGGGGTGTTTGATAAAAATCATGATCTTATTACTGAATAAAAGTTAGGAAAACTGAAATGCATAAGCTATTTACATCCATAGTTTATGGCTATGCAATATCAAATTTTATTTCCCTATGGCGAAAAGGCTATTGAATTGATATTCAATATGCATATTATGATGGTGAAAAAACAAATGTAATAAAAAGTGACCATGTGTGAATATTACGTATATCGAATAAAACAATGATGTTCAGAAAGACATACACTTCATGTCATGGCCATTTGTTTCAACAATTTATCATATATACATATGCATGTGTTGAGGAAAAATGCCTTGACTACATCAAATATAGCCAACAAAGCCTCAAGTCAGTTGTGTATTCTAAAATACATGAAGCTTATACTAAAGGACATCAAATATTAATGAAATAGGTAAATTGAGAATATTGTCATCATCTCATATTGGCAGCCGATGTTTATGTTGGAGTATTACCATGATATTATGAATATATGTATATTCTACTATCTTCTAGATTTATTTATTACATTCACGTGTAAACCCAAAATGCCTTGAGGTTCAAAATATATTTGACTTAATTTCTAGGTAACAACTTGAAGATAGCCTGATATTGTCAATCACATGTTCATAACAAAAATTGCATTGATGATTAACGATTTCAAAAAACATAACCATTTTGGACATGTTGTTGTTTTGTTATATACTATTGAATTCCAAAAGAAAGGCTTGCCTCATATACATTGCTTGTTATGGCTTGACAAAGATGATAAATTGTTAACTATAACAACTATTGATTTTTTTCATTTCAGCTGAACTACCTTGCAAAGAACTTGAACCTGATGTATACTATATTATCTCAAAATTTATGGTTCATGGCCCATATGGTGTTGCTAATAGAAATTTATCATGCATAAAATAAGGAAAATGCTCTAAATATTATCCAAAACAATATTCAAACAAAATGACATTTGAAAAATTGGTTTTCCATTATACTGTAGGTGAAACAAAGGTACTTCTATTAAAAAAAAAAAAGGCATAAACTCGATAATTAATCTATTGCCCCGTACAATAAAGATTTACTTATTAAATATGAAGCACACATCAATGTCAAGTTTCTTTAATGTCTTCATGGATGAAATGCCTACTCAAATATTTGAACAAAGGAACAAATAGAATTAGAGTTGTTATATAAGCAAATGTAACATACACAAAAGATATTGAGACAAATGGCAAAAAAACTATCAATAAATCTAAACATACATAAATTGTCGTTATATATCATCATACAAATGCAACATATATCATAAAGGAATAGATAGAATTAGAGCTCTTATATAAGCAAATGCAACATATGCAAAAGATATTAAGACAAATCACAAAGAAACTATTAATAAAATCTAAACATACCTAGATTGTCGTTATATATCACCGTGCAAAGTAGCTTGACACCTATTTGAGATTCCAATACATCATAGGAACCCATTATTACATGTCTGCCTATTCACCTACCTTTAAATAATCAAATTTTGACTCACCTAAACCAATCTTTAAGCTTTATAGTTCATAACCCAAATTCAAACAAAACAATGTTAACAGAATAAATGGAAACTAACAAACTGAATGAAAATGCTCACATGTTGACATATTCAAAATTTCTAGCACATTGGGTCTGGAATAATAGAGATAAAGTATGGACACGTCAGAAGAAAGGATAATGCATCAACCACATTATCTATGTTCATACGAATGCTGATGAATTAGACTATCTTTGAATGCTTCTAAACATTGTTAAGGGCCTAACAAATTATGGCGATATTAAAATAGTTAATAATATTAAATATTCAACTTATTGAGAAACATTTGATGCTTATGGGCTATTAGGTAATGATAATGAGTAGATTGAAGCTAATAAAGAAGCATTTGTGGGCATCATCTGGATAACTTCAAAAGTAATTTAAAACCATTATCATATTTTGTGAAGTAAATGAACCCATGGAACTTCTAAATATATTTTAGGAATCCTTCATTAATGACGTCGTCTTTCAATTCAAGCAACATTAAATGTCCCTGCATCACTTATTTCGAATGATCATTTAAAGAACCCAAGCCATGTAGATTGAAGGATATTTTCAATAAGAATTCATACTCATTAAAAGAGCATAGTTTGCCACTATTGAATGTGTCAAAATTTACCGATGTTAGTAACCGCCTCTTATTAGAGGAACTGAATTATGATGTCTAACATTTAGAGGCACTGCATTCCCAAATGATGAAAACAATCAATAAGAATTCATTCTCATTAAAAAAAGCATTATTTGCATAACCAAATGTATCAAATTTTACTGATGATAGTAATTGCCTTGTATTAGAGGAACAAAATTATAATGTCCAATGTTTGAAGGCACTACATGCCCAAATGATGAAAATAATCAATTACAAAATCTATGATATTTAACATCATCAATAATAACTCGAATGGTTTATTCTTCATTTATGGGCATAGAGGCATAGGGAAAACATATTTTTATGAAATAATTATTTCAAAATTATGATCACAGGGTAAAATTATTTGAGTTATTGCTTTGTTTAGGATCGTAGCACTATTATTATCGAGTGGTCAAACTACTTATTCATGATTTAGGATATCAATCGATTTGATTGATAGCTCAATATGTGACATTAACAAAGAAACACAATTAGCAACATTACTGAATGAGATATAATTAATTATTTAGGATGAATCCCCAATGAGTCATATAATCTATTTCAAAGTAGTTGATAGAACACTTAGAGATATATTAAGTACACCAAAATTTGATAAGTCAAACATACCATTTGTTGGTATTCCTGTTTTGCTTGTTGAAGATTTTCAAGAAAACTTACCTGTCATCAACAAAGGCACCAAAGAAGAAATTATAGATGCTTTGCTAAAAAGACCATATTTATGGAAATATATTAAGGTATTTTATTTAAAAATGAACATATGTTTGCAAAATAAACCTAACTTCCACTAGTGTAAATAATAACACAATATTTGGTAAATGGATTCTCTCGATCAAAAATGGTATAACCAATTCAACCTTAATTCCTACATTCGATGATTAAAATAATTGGATAGAAATTTCAATTGATTTGTTTTTGTTTGAGTGTGATGATCCTATTGGTTCTATGATTAACTATGTTTATAATGATATTAAAAGCCAATATAAAAACATTAAATATTTTGAATATTTAAGGAACTAGTCAATCATGACACTAAAAAATGATTTAGTAGATGCTATTAATACTACGATATTGGATTTGTTGCCATAATAATGTAACACCTATTATAGTTTTGATTCAATTTTCAAGATATACACAAACATAGATGAGTTACAAATACTTTCTCCATCTGAATTCTTAAATTTTTTAGAGTTTAATGGATTTCCCTCTCATGCATTGAAATTAAAAAAATATACTTCAATTATCCTTTTGCAAAATATTAACCTTAGCATCAGACTTTGTAATACACAAGGTTATTAATTAATGAATTGGGCAATCATGTGATTAAGGCTATAATTATTTCAGGGACTCATTCAAGTGATAACATGCTTATACCAAGAATCATTACAACGATATCTGAGAAAAATTAGCCTTTCATTCTTAAACACAAATAGTTTCTTATTAAAGTATGTTATTATATGAAGGCCTAAAATTTGGTTCTTAGGGGTCTCTCACAAATGAGGACTCCTTTCCTTAAGTAATGAGCATAAGGAGTCGAAATATGATAAAATGGTGATGATTATGATGACATAATCAATGTTATCAAAATCACGAGTTAACTAGTACAATTTTATAGTCAAAATCATGTGAATGATTTAATGCGTACATGAAATCGAACTTTATGTAAAATCGGGTTGAAATCAAGTGTTGACTTGTTAAACTTGGTAAACTCACAAATTTCTTCATGATTTTATCAAGTTCAGTTGTAGTTTCAATAACCTATATTTTGAAACAAAACGAGGCAATTTGATTAAAAGAAAAACCATACAGCAGCAGTAAGAAATTGATTTGAGATTTTTTTTTAGGGATTTCCTTCTTCAATTTGAGAATTTCTCTTTTTATCTTCTCTTCACTGTAAAAGTTTTCAATATGGTGTTTTTCATCTCTTTTACTTCAATGTTTAGCTCTGTTCTTCTCATTTGCTACTCTCGACTCTCTTCACCTTCGTTGCTCTTGTTGATCTCTTTAACTCTTATGTTGTTGCTTTGAAAGGAGGTGACATATTAGCTTGATGCTTATTCAATCAAGGTAGGTATGCATAGTGGGTGTTTTCTTTGTTTCTCGAATGGGATAATCATCATTTTGATTATCTTTTTCTCTTGTTTCTCAAATTATATTTACAATGGAAGTTAGTTCACTACCTTGATAAATCATTCTCGTTGCTTATTGAATTTTATTTTATAGATTGAATTCTCTGAACAACTATTTGATATGTGTGATTTTTCCTTATTGGATTTTGCTTAGTAAATCTAATTTTTTGCCTTTGTTTTTATCTAATATTCCCCTCTCTTTTTTTTTTTTATTTCTTGCCCATTTTATATTATTGGAATGTTTTATTTTCTCGATTTTTAGGTTGGCTTTTAACTTTAAGTTTTATTTACATTAAAAGCCAATAATGAAATAAAACCAAGGGGAAACAAAGATAGAAATTGAGGCACATGAGCATAATAAAATAGGAATTAGTTCTACATATTTTAAAGAAATAAAGCAACATCCTAAAAAATAAAGCTATTTGAATAGTGGATGTATAATCCTGTTGTATTAAATTTGTAAAATATCTCACTTATATTTTTATATATGTAGAATTTAATTTGTATAACAATATATATATAATTGATTTTAAAAAGGTATTTTGTTATGTTGTAAAATCTTAAAATTTTACAATTTGCCTGTACAATTTCGATTCTAGGGTGGAAAAACAAGTTTGACAACCTTGGACATAATGATGACTAATTATGATACAATATGAGCTAAAAATAATGGCTAAGAGATATGAAGGTGATATATGTTAAATAATAATAAGGAAATAAATGTAAGTTAAGTAAGCATACGTAAGAAATGATGATTAATGAACATATATGAATGATAAAATTAGAGGTTTAATAATAATGAATATGTCAATACTATATGTGAAAGAAAGTTATGTTAAAGTACATGTTAAGAAGAAATAAATGAGGATGATAAAAGCCATGGTGTAAGCTAAGTTAGGTCCGTGATTTTTTATGATTACTAAGGTATGAAAGTGTACTTAATATGTGATCAAATGAAATTCTAATGAAGTATTTTAGACTCCTAAAGTTTGTATTTGAATTATCTTGAAGCAAAAAAGGAAAAGTTTGATAGTTACATAGTTGTCTTGTCTTGATGTCGTTCCCTATGTTTGTTTAATGTGTATTTAATATGTGTGCCTATATACATTTAAATGACATGATAATGATGAGTTTTAAATGTCTAAGATGATTTTTAAATGTCTAGAGTTGTTGTTTGAAGTTTCTTAGAGGAAGGAAGGAAGAGTTGAAAGCAAAGCTTTCATAAGTTGTATGCTTGCTTCCATAAGTTATATGCTTTTGAAGATGCACTTTGATGGAATTTAGAATGCATTTAGGCTACATATTTTTATTAGGAATTAATTATTACATTAAGGAAAAACATTGAAACAAAAAATTCATGAAAAATAGAAAGAACTTTCTAGCAATCGAACCTCATTTGGTAGCAGAAAGTGCTTAATTTTGTTAGACAAGCTAGCGTGTCCAAAATGGTCATTCTAATCACCTTACCTCTGTATTCCTTTTATTTCTATGACCACACATTAGATTCATTTAGTTTTATCAGTCCAAAACTTACCCAAAGCCTCCTAAAATGTTTCCCTTATCCATGGCCATCAAATAAAGTTAGGAGAATCAAATTTGTTCATCCATTTTCTTCAATCTTTTAAGCATGTTGGTGACTTCCTCTCTTTATTTCAAGTAAGTTATAATCTACCATATTTATTTCATATTTGATTTATGTTTGAATATGTGTGTTTATGGTGTTTTTGGGCTTAGTGGTGATGGAAGAGATGGAGTTTAGTGTTAGTATGGCATGAAAGGTGATGTTGTCTTCAAAAGAAGTTTTAGATGTACTTGAAGAGCAAGGGCTATTTCTCTTGGTTCTTGATATTTGATGGTTTGATACATGATAATTATTATTCTAATATTTATATTTAAGAAGGAAATTAAGTTTAGTTAGTGTTTTAGACCTTGGTTAAACTAACGGTTATATTAATGTAGTATATAAATAAAGCTTTAAGGGAGTTTTATGTATATGGATTGATTATATGAATTCTTGATAATTACTTTTTAAATGTTAATTAGTATCCAAAACTTCTTATTTATTATGAGAATTGAGGCTTGAAGGATGTCTAACACCTTAATTCTATTAAGTTAGATATTATTGTCATAATAAGTTTATGATTGTTCTTTATGTAAATGGGTTTTAGCTGTAAGGATAATTGATGTAGTTTGAGTCCCATGATATTATTTGAGCTTTTACATGTTGTATAAGACTACAAACTTTAAGCTTAAAGTTGTATTCAAGTCTTGAAGGATGTCTTACATCTTAGTTGAGATAGAGAAAATATTAATATCTTAATCGGTTTTATGCATGTCTTCATGCAAATTAATTATGTTTATAAGGAGAATTGATGTTAACTTGAGATCCTTAATGATATTTGGCACTCCAGACCTTATGGTTAGAGTCATATGTGAATGAAGGAGATGTTCTTCATTTAGTTGGGGTAGGATTATACATGAATATCTTAATGAGTATACAAATGATTTATGATGAGAAATGAATATGTTGATGAATTTATGAGTATAAATTGATGACTATGAAATGAGTTAAGAATTCTAACTATAGATTAATATATGATTATATAGTGATGTTAATGTTGATACTATGAATGAGTTAAAAAGAAAGTGGTGACAATGAGCTAAATATCAAAACAATAGTTAAGTTATAAGTTAAAGCTAATGAGAGTTATGTTTACATGCTTGATTAGTGTTTAGAACTTCACTATCCTTATAAGGGTTTTTACCCTATTATGTTATATGTTATGATTATGTTATATGTTTTATGGATGAGTTTGAGTAACTCTTCATATTTTAGTGGCTATAGTAATGATGCAAGGAATGTTTATGCTTAGGTATGTATGTGGGTGAGATGATTAATAGCAAGTAAGACTAAGGTCGAGAGATAAAGAAAGAGGAAAACCAAAGCAAGGAAGAGCTAAGGCTAGTAATAAAAAGTGATGGATTTTAGTTGCTTTCATTTTCCATTACATAGATACATCATGAGTTTAAATGTATTGGCCATAATAGGCCAAGATATGTTAATATAAAATTCATGCATTTTTATGGATTAAATGAGATGACATGATATAAACGTTATGTTTAATTAGCTTGTGATATGAAGGTAGTTCAAGGAAGAAGTGGAAATCTAAAGAGTCATAGCTAGCTATACAAGGATGATATAACCAATGTATGAAAATGAAATGTTATGCATGCATGACATAACTGATGAGGAAACTCTTTTCTTGTAAGAGAAAGATGTAACTAATAAGGCAACTCTCCTCGAGCGCACGACTAGTAAGCCAACTCTCATTTACATTAAAGATAAGTAAACTAAGTAAGGATTCCCATGGACTTGACTATCCATACATGTAATGTTTTGTTAAGCAAATGATGTAGGCAAATGACGTGTTATATAGTTAGAGATGCATTCATGTAAAGGCATGTAAGCATGCATATGGACAATATAAATTCTTCACTGCGGTTCCCCACAATGAGCTCACCTCCCACACATACAGATTGTTTTGTAGGTTAAGCATAAGATTGATGTCATGATTGATGACTAAAGGTTAAAGGCTATAAATGAAGGTTTTAAGTTATGTATCATATCTTTTAAAGGCACTATATTGTTTCTTCATAATTGCCTACAATAATGATGTCTATGTATAATTAGAAGAGTTATAAATGTATTAAGAAAATATTAAGTTATATCTTGTATTCTCAATAATCTCTGCAAAGTGTAAGTTATGAATAATGTGATATGTATATGTCTAAGGTTAATATAATGTAAAATAATTATGATGCATGATTAATGGAAATGATACTGAAGCATACTATGATTTATGTCCATGTAAGATAAATCTTGAATGCTTATGAGAATGGAAAGGATATTAATTTTAGAATAACCTAAGTTGAACCCTTAATTCTATGAATGTCTAAATGAGAGAGTTTTATGTTTATAATATGCATATAATGAAAGTAAGAAAAGGAAAAAGATAATTAGTAACTGGCTGGTGAGTCTAGACTCCCCCAGTTACGATATGATAAAAAAAATTAAATGGCCATAGTATAATGTAAGAAAGTGTTTTTATGAAATGTTTAGGATCAAGCTTAACTTAAATCCTTGTCTCTCATTTTTATTATCCTAAGAATCTAAAGTGGCGCAAATTAAAGTTAATAACGTTTATGGGTCAACAAGTATAAATTTAAAATTTAAGGTACCAAAGAGTCTAGAAATGGGCTTTAACCATGAGCAATTAGGCTTGCTACGAGTTTTAGAGACTTTAAGCCTTTCCATTTTCTAACATCAGCATGACACAAAATTTGGATTGTGACATTGTATGATGATAACTACGAGTCAATGACAAACATATTAGCCTATATTTGTATGATCCCATTTTTAGTCATAACCAATTATATGTTGCTCTTTCACATGTCATATCAATAGATGGCATCTTGATTGCTATATAATAAGAAAAAATTCTTAAAAATCTTTTGCATAAGGTATATACAAAAAATATTATTTATAAAGAAATATTTGATGGCATACCATACTAATGCTTACATGTTTGCATTTATATATTACATATTGCATATTTCATTTCATTCCATATGCAAACATGGTGATTTGCATATTATTAGGAATGTCATACACGTCGCTTGATTCATTGACCAAAGATACAAAAAATGCAAAGATCAAAGTGCGTGTTGCGCGAGCATGTGATTTCTTCAGTCCTTTCAACCTTGATGAGCTATTCAGCTTTGACTTCCTCCTTATTGATAATAAGGTCATACTATTTAATTTACTTATTATTTTATGGCATTTAAAATGTTCATACACTTTTTCAATTTAGATAACACCTTATGTTTTTCCTATTGGTTATAAGGTACAATAATTTATGGATTTGTTCAAAAAGAAGATGCACATCATTTCAAGCCTTTATTGCTTGAATGGTAGATTTACCATATTTTTTCATTTCGAAGTTTTTGAGGCAAAAAAAAAAAAATTACAAGATTAGTAATCACCCATGTCAGATCAAGTGTCCATTATAATGCATTCATCAAGAAAATTGACATGGATGATGGAACAATACCTTTTGAAAAATTCTCTTTCCTTGAATTTCATAGTGTGATTGCTCGTGCTAGAGATGATACTAACTTAATATGTGATGATAATTGATGTATGAGGCCTATTATGGGGTATTGGTTCAGCTAGGTCACTTAGGCTGAGTTAGTTGACTTAGATAGGCTTAGTTGGTTTAGTCAAATCTCTTATAAGATAATAAAGGTGAGATGGGTGTTCGACCAATGAACAAAAGCCCACTTCGATACTTAAGTTAGTTTTTTATTGGAAAAGAGAAGGTGAGTGGTTGTAAAGAGTAAATAAGAGATACTTAGGGCACATTTATATAGGCATGGTCTATTTCCTTACTGGGGGAGCTTTAGGTGTTTTCCTATAGTGCTTCTATGTTTTCCAAATAGGGGAATGCTCATTCTCCAGGCAACTGAGTGGTAGGTTGAATGCCTTTTCATGGGTCTAACCTAGCTAACAAATAGACCTATTTGTCATATTATGGGCCAAGATGGTTGCGCCTTGGACCGAACATGTCGTGTTATCTTGGTAAGATAAAATTGGGCCTTATGCATTATTGGGTCTGACCCATAGTTACTTGGGTAGTACCATATATCCCCCTCAATCCGAGTTTGTTCACATTTCGAGTCGAGTGAGGGAAGATCAAGTTGATATGATTGAGTTGATGCTAAGGGTCGATGAACTAATTTAAGCTATTAATCACTTAGAAGGGAATTTTGAATTTAAAAATTTAAAAACTAAAGCGTTTTATCAACTATGTAGCCACATGTCATGCGATTAAACTATCTCAGTTATGCCACCTTGATTGATTGAATGTACACCATCTAATGGAGTAGCGATTTAGCTGGTTTTGTCCTTTTGTCTCCTACCTTTAGGGACTACAAATAGGGCTTTCTTTGGTTTATTTTCCCTATATTGTTTTTCTTCTTCTTTCATCTATGATTTTGGGGTTCTAGTTCTTTGGTTGTTAGAAATTTGAGGCAGGACATTATGGAGAATCTTTCTACTTTTGCATTTAAAGACTTTCATTTTCAATTGTGAAAGGTTGGCAACTTTCTTTTTGTCTCTTTATTGCTTTTTTTATCTCCTATTTTTCTTGAAACTCTGCCATGGACTTAGAAGATGAGTTTCATTTCTCTTTTGATCACATAGAAGACCTAATTGTCTTAGGAGGAGAAGGAACCTTAGGTTTTAAGCTGGTAGAGAAAAAGGAGAAAAAAGGGAGATGGCATCATTGGATGAATCAAGAGTTAGGGATAAAGCTTATCCAATTAGCTGAGCTACGAATGTAAGGGGTAACCATGTCGAGTTGGTGGAAGTGGTTCTTTAACTCGAGCCTTTAAAAACTCAAAAGTTGAACCCTTATATGATTGAGATACCGAGTGGGTTAACTCAATGAGATTTCCTCAAAATTCATCAGGCATATAAAAATCTAGACAACTTTATACTAAGTATGCTTGAGCAAGATATGAGGGTGTTCTTCGAGATGACCTTTAACTAATTTATGCTTTTATAAGGAGGACTTGAAGATTGGCCTTCAACTGCCCATGTCCTTGCCCTTGGAACTGGTATTCACCACCTACAACATAACACCTTCTAACTCAGCCCTAATTAGCTAAGAATACTTATGAGGATGTTCTTGTTGACTTGTGAAAAAAGGCTAACTTTTACTATTGGTGTGTTCAATCACATCTACTCTTTATCAGGCCAAATAGTGGAGGATCATTGTCATGTATACTGAGCTCTTTAGCTACTATCCCTTATTTATCAATAGATGGAAACACAAGTATTTTATAGTTATTTACGTTGAAGATGTCCATTTTCCCTCAAAGTGAGTAAAGAAAGAAAAGTGGAATATGGAAGTTCAAGTCTTCGAGTAGAAAGAGGCAATGATGAGGAAGATTACTTTGAGGATCCTATCGACCTAATCGGTCTGATAAATAGACATTAGCTAATGGACAATCTTACCAATAAAAGCTTTCATTTATTACTAGTATGTAAACTAATGATATTAATATTTTCTTATTTTGTAAAGATAGACTTCAATGCCATTTAGGAAGAGATGGTTCGCTATAAGGCAGCTAGATCAAGAAGAAGAAGAAGAAGAAGAACCAAGTGAAGTAGATAGTTGATAGAAAGTGAGCTATCGAGGAGGTGGTGGTAGAAGAAAGGCTTCCTCAGGACCTTTTCGAACCAATTACTGACCCCTTTCACCTGGTTGAACAAATGGGCGAGTCTAAGCCTTATACTAAGAGAGCTTGTTAGGAGGTGGTACACGTTGACTCAAATAAGGAGTCATTAACTGTGTTAGAAGGCTCAAACTGCTGCCCTAACCCTTGAAATTATTTGAAAACAAATATGAGAACACATTGACCCATGCTACAATCACAAAGACTATGGCTCGGCTATGCATGCCCTCTAAGGAAAAGAAGTAGTTCAAGCACCTAAAGGATAGACAACTCATGGCCTAGATAGATATGCATAGTCTAAAGGTACAATCTTGGATCATTAGGTGATTATAGCATTAATTTTTAAGAGTTCAAAAGTGACTTTAGTTATTTTTTGTAGGCTGCGGCAGTTGGGGTAGTGTTGGATTGGTGACTCAAAGCCTCCGAAAAATAGGTTAGGAACTTCTCCAAGCTAAAAGGTCAATTGATCAAGGCTTGGGATGACCTAAATGCTTTAACGAAAGAGCACCAGGACACCCTAAAGCAATTAGAGCAGGGTGCTAACTTACTTATGACAACTAAGAAGGCCTTGAATGTTGCTTAGGTTAAAGTGGCCGAGTTGCAAGCTCAAGTCTTAGAGGTGGAGAAGGCATCATCCAGGGTGTGCTAAGTTAGAACAAGATATTCAAACTTAGTGAAAGAAAAAGGAGGAAGCTCGAGGCCTAACTATCAAGGAAAAGGTTTAGATTTGTTTGAACTATAACACTAACATTCATCTCGGATTGACAAAGACTTATCCTAAGCTAAATTTTGATTTCGTTAGTGATGTTTTTCCTTTAACTACTAAGCCCAAGCCAGAGGCGAGGAGGAAGAAGAAGAAGAAGAAAAAGAAGAATAAGAGAGAGGAGAGGAAAATAGGGATGAGTTGAAAGATTAGTTTATCGACATTTTTTTAACCTTTAGCTCTCATTTATCTTTGTAAAAAATTTGAAAGTTAATGAAAATCTTTTTTCTTTTATTTTATTATATTATTCTTCTTTCTCCTTTCTTCTTTCTTTAACTCTAAGCAAGTAGTCAAATTCTACCATAATGACATGATGAAATAATAATAAAGTTAACTGACTAAGTTCTATTTTTAATAATCTAAGCAATTTATAAATAACCACTTGTCTAGACTTAGGAGTTGATAATAATTTGGTCAACATTTACTCATTTATGGGTTTGATATTATCCTAGTTTGTTAGCTCATCGTGTGTTTCTTAGATGCCAAAGATGAGTTAGCTCGACATATGCTTTTTGAGAGCATCGTACAAGGTCTATTAGCTTGGTATGTGTTGTTGGCAATGTGTGAGACTTATTAGCTTGGTCTATTCTTTGAAAGAAATTTCATGATATATGAGACACACTAGCTTAGAATATTTTTTTTTTAGCATTCATTACAATGTATGAGATTTATTAGCTTGATACATTCTTTTTTTTGCTTTATCTAATGAGATAATAAAGACTGAACATAATCTTTGAAGGAAAATAGGATGAAGACCTTTTTATCATTTATTTAAGTAGAGCTTACAAGGCTGAGATATGGCTCTAGCCGTTTTACAAAAGTAAGGCAACAAAGGCTACTTAGACGAAGTATTTCTTCAGTGCTTCCATGTTCTAGGTGTGAGGCATAGTATTACCCTCTATGGTTTCAAGCTTTTATGTTGGCCTAACTGCTTGAAGCACTTGATATAGGCATTCCTAATTAGCGCTAGGCTTGCTTATTATTGCCTCTCCTTGGGCTTTGTCAGTTCACCTCAAGACCGGGATACCTTCGTTAAGCGCTCAATTTTTTATCCTTCTGCTATGGAGCTGAGCTACCATCTATTGTTACATAACAATTTGAATGGCAACTTCTTCTCTTTTTTTTGCTAGAAGATCTAGGTTGAGGCAAAACCCTTCTTCATTATGTTCATGGCTGTGGTGTAGGATCTTATATAAGAAAAGGATAATTTTCATATGTATTAATGCTTTCGTTCTATATACTAAGGAAAAAGTGTTTGACCTGTTATTATCCTCGCCATCGTTCAAAAGGCCCACAATATGTGGTTGATCTAATATGTCTGAACACCTCATGCATTGTCCAACCTTTTCATGAGCCCTTGGAAAATTATCCTGTTAGTTACCTCGATCATCTCATTTGTCTGTAGGTGCACTATTGAGCTAAATCGAAGAATCGATGGCCACATCTGCACAACAGAACTTGAACTGAACACTATCAAATTGATTTCCATTTCAATGGTGAGTATTCACGAGATGTTGAACTAGTATACCACATTTTTTTTAAAGAAGTCTAGCATTCTTACTGACGTGATTATAGTTAGGGCCTCAGTTTCAAGCCATTTAGAAAAATGATCTATAGCGACCTATCCTAATGCTTGCAAAAAAGAGCTGAGGATATTAGTTTTTTACTGAGAGAAGGGCTAGTCTGAGCCGATGGACTATTGATTGGCTAGGAATTATGTCATGTCTTTGGCAAGCATCACATCTTTATACCAATTCTTTGACATCTTTAAACATGAAGGGCCATAAGTATCCTAATAAGACACTTTTTTGAGTCAAGGTACTGGCAACTTCATGGGCCCCATAGATGACTTCATGAATTTGTCTCAGCACATAGTTGCTATCTTCTATAAAAACACATTTGAGTTAAGGTTGGCTATAGGATCTTTTATAAAGGATACCATCTTCCTTAAAATAGTTTGCAACTTTGTTGATAATGGCTCGAGCTTCTTTTAGAGTGGTAGGGAAATGTCCATACTCCAAGTATAAGATGAGAGGACTTATCCAGTTGTCTTTCTTGGCTATAATAACTATATGCATTATCTGGACGATGTTCGATTGTGTTCTCTCTTTTACTAGGATTCCCTTGGGTAGTAACTTACAAGGAAGTTGCTAACTTAGCCAAGGAATCTGCTTCCTTGTTATTATCCCGAGAGATTTCTTATATCTTCTAATTCCCTCCTTTTATTTTATACTTTCTAGGAGATACTTGGCATGCTCGACATACTTGAGCATGTAAGCATCTTTGATGGTATACTAGCTAAGGAGCTATCAAACTACCAAAACCAAATCATTAGATATGAAGAGGTTGTGGGCTCGAACCACTTATACCAACTGTAACCTAGTGATCAAGGCCTTGTGCTCTACTATATTATTAGTGACTCAAAATTTTAGCTTGATAGCATATTTGATGGCAATTTTATTCGAGCCTTACAGGATTGTTCTAGCTCCTGCTCCTTTTGCACCTAAGGCCTCATCCACATATAGTTTTCATTTTCCTTTTTCAGTGACTAGTTTTGGTTTATGCTCTACCCCTGTTAGTTCAACCATAAAATCTACTAAAACCTGAGCTTTTATTTTTAGCTTTGTTTGAATCTAATATCAAACTCTTATAGCTAAATTATCAATTCTATTATTTGCCTTAAGGTATCAGCTTTCTGCAAGATCTTACATAAGGGCTAATCTATGCAGATAATTATACTATAGGCCTAAAAGTAACGCCTTAGTTTCATTGTCCAACTGACCACATATGTTAATTTCTTTAGTAATGGGTAATTTAGCTCAGTTTCCTTTAGTACTCTACTAATATAATATTGGCTTTTGTTCCCCATCTTCTTCTCTGATTAACATTGAGGCTACAATTTCTTTAGTGGCTACTAATATATGAATAAAGTTTGTCCAGCTGAGGGTAGTTGAGCAAGAAAGGTGAGCCTGGGAATGTCTTCAACTCTTTAAAAGCTTTCTGACATTTATCATTTTAAGTAAACTCTTTAAGGTCTCGTAATGTCTTATAGAAAGGCAAATAACATTGAGCTGATGAAGATATGAACCTTCTTAAGGTCGTGATTCCTCCATTAAGCTTATGGACTTCATTGATCATCTGGGTGGCTGTATACCTGATCTTTTCTAAGTTAGCTTCTATCCCCTTCTTTGAGACCATGAAACCTAGGAACTTACCTACTTGAACCTTAAAAGCACATTTCTTTGTGTTGAGCTTCATGTTGTATTGATTAAATATTGTGAATGCTTTTCTCAAGTTTCTTGCATGGTCTTCAGCTTGGCAGCTCTTTACTATCATATCGTCCACATACACTTCAACTGTTTTGCTAGTCTTTTCCTTAAACATGTGGTTGACTAGTCTTTAATAAGTGTCTTTCGCATTCTTAAGGCTAAAAGGCATGAAATTATAGTAGTAAGTGCCCCCATATGTGACAAAACTTGTTTTCTCTTTATCTACTATGAACATTTGAATCTGATGGTAACCCCTAGATGCATCAATGAAACTATATAGCTCATACCCAATAATGGATTCTACTAACTTTTTTATATTAGGCAGAGGGTAACTATCCTTTAAGTAGGCTCTGTTAAGGTTCATGAAGTCAAACACATTCTCCATTTTTTGTTCGACTTTTTACTAACATAATGTTTGCTAACTAATTTTAGGTATTATACCTTCCAAATGAATCCATCATGAAGCAACTTACTTACTTCTTCGATAATGGCCTTTTGGCATTCAGGTGCATGGTTCCTTTTCTTCTATTTAATTGGTTTAATTGAGCTATCAAGGTTAAGCTTATGAATGATGATCGAGGGGTTGATGTCGGTGATATCTGAGGGGGACCATGCAAATTTGTGTGAGGTCTCTCATAATGTCGAGCTAATATCACTTTTTATGGGTTTGGTAAGCTTTATTTTGATGTATAAAGCTTAGCCATCATCACAAGTAGAGGTTTCAAATCTGTTGTAGGCTCGACATTCTTTAGGGTGTCCATGGGGATGAAGTCTAGTGGCTTAAATGATACATGGTTTAATTTTTTGAGGAGGGTCATATAAATTTCTCAGACTACCTTGGAATCTCCTTTTACTACTGTTATGTCGCACTCGGTCGAAATCTTCATTATAAGGTACTTGATACAGGTACAAGTTATTGTCTTACATGATTAGTCTATTAATGATGGCATTATACGTAAAAGGGATATCTATAATCATCTATGTAACTTTGAACTTGTTTATGATCTTTATGTCTCCCAATTCCATGTTCAGCTCTATTGAGCCCATTACATCGACCATGGTTCCTTTAGGCCAACTAAAGGGTTCGAACTGGGTGTAGTTTGTTAAAACTAAGCTAAGCACTTTAAATGTCTTAACTGTCATCATGTTAACCAAACTATCATCATCTATTAGTATACATTTGATCAAGTAGTTTTCAATCTGGCCTTGGACTACTAGGGTATCTATATGGAGGGTGTTTAGCTTTTTGTCATCATCAATTACGAAGAAGGTGATGGGTAGAACACTGGTTCTTCCATGTTATCCTTGTTGTTTATGGATTATACTTTATGAACTTATCTTTTTCTCACAGTAGAACTATCTTCTCTTATAAGTCCTCCAGCTATCACCTCAATTACTCCTATATATTGCTTATTGTTGGTCCTCTTATATTTGTTCTTGCTTTCCTGCTTGGGCTCTTATATATTCTCATATAAGGTTGCTCATTTTTTGAACTGGTTAAGCTTACCTTACTAAACCAACCTCTCAATTTCATTCTTCAAATCCCTTTACTCCTCTATATCATGCCCATTATCCTTATGAAAACTATAATATCTATTTTTATTTTTAGTAGTCGAAGAAAGTGGATCCTTTTCTTTTGATCTCTTGATCTAATAGAGGACTTCACTTTTGCTAGTTATAAGAGGTGTATTGTACCAAACTGAGTTATTACCCAAGTCACTAGGGCTTGAGCACGATCCTCTTTGTCTAGCTCAACTTTTATCATGCATTTTATCTCCTTATCCTCTCTCTTCCTTTTTCTTGTATGATCCATGAGAATAAGTTCATAAGTCATCATTGATGAATCTATTACTTCTTTTCATCAACTCATAACAATTTTTGGGTGACTTAACATTGAGAGAATTAAAGAGCCCTCGATTTTTGTGGTTTTTGATCATTGTATCTACTATCACTTTATAGTTGAGGCTATTTATTTGCATGGATACCTTGTTGAATTAGTTAGGTAGTCCCATAGTGACTCTCCTTCTTCTCTGATAACCTTATGCAAGTTAGAAAAGATATTTGCTTGAGGAATAGTGAAGACAAACCGAGTTGCAAAGCATGGGGAAAGTTATGTAAAGTTATGAATGGAGACATAAGTTAAGCCTTGGTACTAGTTTTATACTACTCCTTCTAGGCGATAGGGAAATTTTTGAATAAGAGAACATTTAAGTAATTGTAAAGTTCCATTATTGATAAGAACTTATAAAGATGGCTCCAAAGGTCAGTTGTACCATTTTAGTTATTATTCGATAGTAGTTTAAATTTATGGGGTATTAACTCGGTCCTTATTTCTACGGTTAAAGGATTTGATCATAGGAATGATAGTTAAGAGAGAAGTGTTCCTTGCTCTATATCCTTTCAACATCATTTATAACTTTCTTCTGCATAGCATTATCATCCTAATATATGCTTTTAGTGTGTACTACTCTATCTTTACTGGTTTGTATGAGGATTCTCCTGCATCATTACATGTTTTCAAGCATTTAGTTATGCGTTCCTCCTGAGCTAAGTCCCCTGCTTGTTCTTGTTGAGATGGTAGAGGAGGATTTATTGTTGTTCGACCATTATAGCTAGAAGTAGTAAGGGATTCTCTCTGTATAAGCGCTTGCTCAATTCGTTTCAATGTCAATGCAAAGTCTACATAGGCAGCTACAAGTTTGGTAGCTGTTTGAGGGTCATGGTGTATTGTGTCAATAAGGCTAAAGGTGAATAACGTTATTAGGGAAGCAAAATTGGAGGATCTATTATGGGTGTGTCCTCTAAGATATTAGATTAGTGGCGGGTTAGTAGGGTTTTAAGGTCATCAGGAGAGGTCATGGCTGAAGATTTAAGAGGTCTACCATAATAGGTTTACGCTCACCACACCAATTATGTACAAGTTCTATTATACGACATTGGTTTGACTAGGTCACTTGGGCAAAGTTAGCTAGCTTAGGTAGGTCTTCTAGGTTGAGGTAATTAGTTCGATCAGATCTTCTACAAGACAATAGAGGTGATATGAGTGTCCAACCAATGATTGAAAGCCCACTCCAATGCCTAAATTAATTCTCTACTGAAGAGGAGAAGGTGAATGGTTGTAAAGAGTAAATGAGAGATACATGAGGCTCTTTTATATAAGGGTGGTTTGTTTCCTTATTGCAAGGGAGCTTTTGGTGCTTTCTTATAGTGCTTTTATGTTTTCCAAATGGCGAAATGCTTATTCTTAAGGCAACTAAGTGGTGAGCTTAGTGCCTTTATATGGCCTGAACCTAGCTGACACATGGACGTATTTGCCTTATCATAGGCCAAGCTGGTTATATTGTGGGTTGAACTTGTCTTGTTGTCTTAGTAAGATAACATTGGGCCTTGTGCATCATTGGACCGAGTTCATAGTTACTTGGGTAGTATCAAGAATATGTTTATTATGCTTTTGCCTAAATGTGCCTATTTTACAATAATTTTCTTTTGATGATTCGAATTGTGAAGTATGTCTAATGGCTAAACATGCTCAATCTTTTGTTCCCTTGCAATGTGTTTCAAACCACTAAACCTTTTGAACTTGTACATGTTGATGTTTGGGGCCCTTACCATATCAAGGCTATCACTAGTGCTTATTTTTTCTTAACTTTGGTGGATAATTTTTCCAAAGCAACATAAACTTTTCTTTTACAACATAAAAGTCAAACTTATTCCATTCGTTCTATGTTTCTTCAAATGGCTAAAAACCAGTTTCACACTAGCATTAAGCCACTTATAATAGACAATGGTATTGAGTTCATTAACCATGATCGTCTCACTTGCTTTCACAAGGAAGGAATCTTTCATAAAAAATCATATCCATATACTCCTTAACAGAGTGGTATTGTTGAGAGAAAACATAGGCACATTTTCAAAGTAGTTAAAGCCTTGCAAACTTCCCAAGATATTTAAGGTTGAGCATGGTTCTTAGAGTAACTGAATCGAATCAAAGAATTGAGTTAATACTACTATTGAACCAAAAATAAATGAAATTTTTTTCAAATACCGGATCAAAATCGAATCGAAAATTTTTTTTAAGTATAAGACCAGTCCTTTGTTAATAATCAAACTGAGAACTAGACTGAAACCAACTTGAATTGAATCGAATCGAAGAACTATATACATATAAACACACATACATACATACATATACACATGTATGTATGTATGTTTGTGTGTCTCTCTGTGTGTGTGTGTGTGTGTATACACACACATACACAAACATACATACATACATACATACATACATACATACATACATATGTATATACATAATTTCACTCTATATCATATCATGTACTGTTTATATATGATTTATAAATATATGGATCTCAATTTGATATATTGCATCAATTTGATTTTAGGGGATAAAATAATAATACAAAATTTTTATAAGGAATATTTGAATTTATTTGAGTATGAAAATTTTATTTTTTAAAAATTTAGAACTGAAATCGAATTCAATTAAATTGAATTGAACTATACTAATTTTTTCGGTCCAATTCAGATCCTTTATTTTTTAGTCTTTTAGTCTTGGTCCCGATCTTTAATTTTTAAAGGACCAATGATTCGGTCCAGTCTTGGTATTTTCTAAAACACCAAATTGGACTGAACCATACTCAACCCTAAAGATATTTTGGTCTAAATGTGTGTTACATGCCACTTGTTTGATTAATAGATGACCTATAAAATCAATGAATTGGAAAACCCATTATTGTTGTTGTATAATAAAGCACCTTCATTTGACAATTTTAAGACTTTTGAATGTCTATGTTTTGCAACAAATTTATCTTCCATGAGGATAAATTTGATTTTAGAGCCATCAAAGGAGTTTTTCTTAGTTATGCCTTTGGTAAAAAAGTTACAAAATCTATGATCTTACCATTCATAATATCTTTATCGATAAATATGTTCTATTTTTTGAAACAAAATTTCCCTTTTCTCAAGTTTCACTTGCTAATTCATTTTCCATAACTAATCTTATTGGTGATTGCAATGATTATCAATCTGCTATCTCTCATCTTTCACTTCCTTCCTCTTCACCAATTAATTCCTCTTCTCCAATCATTCTTTCCCCATCTTCTTCAATCGATCTTCCCATGTCATCATCTTCTCCATCACATTTCCTTCCCTATTCTTTTATTTTTGAGAAGGAGCAATAAAAATAGAAGTAAGCCTAGCTAGTTACAAGACTTTAGATGTCCTTCTACTGCCTTCAATGCTTAAAATCGAATTCTTAGAAGTATTACTTTTATTTATTCTTTCAATTTCAGTTCTCTTTATATTTCTTTTATTAATCATGTGACTATGTTCATAAACCTACCACCTATATTGAAGCATCCCAAGACCCTAACTAGGTAACTACCATGCAATAAGATTTAACTACTTTGGAAGTAAATGGTACTTGGGTTTTAAGCACTTTACCACTTAGTAAGAAAGCCATTGGTTCAAAGTGGATTTATAGAATTAACTACAAGCCTTCTAGTGAGATTGATAGATACAAGACCAGGGTGGTTGCTAAAGGTTATAATCAGAATGAAGGTCTTGATTATAAGGAGAAATTTTATCCAGTATTTAAGTTGGTTACTATTTGTATGTAGTAGCTACTTCAATCAATGGCCACTTTTATCAATTAGACATTAATAATTTCTTGCATGGTTATTTGGAAGAGGAAGTTTACATGCAAGCACCAAAAGGTTATTCAATTTCTCATACTCATCAGGTTTGTCTTTTTAAAATGTCATTATATAGCCTTAAGCAAGCCTTAAGGCAATGGAACATTGAGTTCACCAATTTCCTTCTCCATCTTGGTTTTGTTCAATTTATTGATGATCTTTGTTTATTCACTACGTCTTATGATGAAGTGTTGTTGTTATATGTTGATGATGTTTTAATCATCAAAATAAGTGTTTTTGCTATAGATCAAGTTAAGCAACAATTGCATGCCAAATTTATCATCAAGGATTTAAGATTTCTTAAATATTTTTTGGGGATTAAAGTTGCTTGATATGATAAAGGGACATTCATTAGTCAATATAAATTCATTATTGATCTTCTTAAAGACATTAGTATGGAACATGCTAAAGGTTTTTCTTTCCCTTCAGCTCAAGGCCTCAAGCTAAGTGCTGATGATAGTTAGCTTTTATCTAATCCCAATGAATATCATAGATTGATTAGCAAACTTTTGTACATCAATTTTACCTGTCTTGATGTTAGCTATGTTGTGTAGCACTTGAGTCAGTTTATGTCCAGCCCTCAAAAGCCTCATTATGATGCAACATTACATGTTTTATAGTACCTCAACACTACTGCAAATGTTGGTATCTTTTATCCCACTTTTTCTTCATTTACACTCACTACCTTTTGTGATGTAGATTGGGGCTCATGCATTTTCACTTGAAAATCTCTCATAGGGTTTTGTGTGTTCGTTGGTTTGACACTTATTTCTTGGAACACAAAGAAATAGACCACCACTTCTAGATCATTTATAGAAACTGAATATCACAACATTGCTTTTCTAGTTTGTGAGCTTCAATGGGCATCTTATATCCTTAAAAGCTCTTCAAGTTCCTTTCAAGCTTTCCATTCCCTTACATTGTGAAAATCAAGTTGCAATTCATATTGCTTTTAAAATTGTGCCTTCCATGAGAGAACTAAGCACCTTGATATCGATTGTCATTTAGGGAGTGACCAGCTTAAGCTTCAGTTCATCACTCCCATTCATGTTTCATCTCATATTTAATTAGCTGATCTCTTCACTAAGCCTTTTGGCTCAACACAACATAAGCAATTATCTTCCAAGTTGGGATTGCATCCTTTGTCATCTCCAACTTGACGGGAAAGAGGGATGTGTAGAAATATATGCATTTATTTATTGTTAATTGATTAGTTTAGTTGTTAGACTGGTTAACAATTAGTTATAGGTTTATTAGCTAAGCAATAATTAAATGACATTTGTAATAAGCTTTTATATATAAGAGCAATTAATCATTTTGTTCATGCAAGTAGTAGCTTTATTCTCATTTTAATATTGTTTTTTGCTCTTTCTTCCTTGTTTTTTTTTTTGTTACTGTTACTACAACCATTCTCATTTTCTTTAAAAGGAAATAGAAATGTGATTAACAATGAATCATTTCCCTTTCAGTGTTTGATTGAACAAAAAAAAAAAACTCAGAAATAGGAATTGGATTCTCATAAGAATGTGAATTATCTATCTTATTATCTATTTTCCTCTTTTCCTTAATTTATTGTATTTTTATTTTATATCAGTTCTACACAATCAAAACATACCATATGGTATGTATATTATATTTTTTAGCATTATAATATTTAAATTTAGTGTCTATTCCTAGATAATATTAAATATGTATAATATATTTTTATATATTATATATATAATAATAAAATAAAATAATTCATTCTAATAAGCATTGCATTTTTTACACTTATTGAAAAAATTCATACTTATTTTTTAAAATATAATAAGCATCATTTTTTAAAAATTTGCTAAACAATGTGTAATGCTTATGTTGTAAAAAAAAATTATTATGTAAGAGAGCATATATTTAATATATAAATATTGCATAAAAATTTGATAATAAAGTAAATGTTTTAATTTTGAATAATAAAAGCAAACATTAAAATAGACAAAAAATACATTTTAATTTTAATTTAAATGCTATAATTAAGTTAAAATAAATATGCATATATAATATTATTACAAAAGTCGAATATACATTTAAGTAAAATAAAAAATTTATTAAAAATTTGAATGATGTGCAACTAATTGCAACTTATTGAGCACATATTCAATAGCTCAATTTTGACACGAGTATAATTACAAAAAATTGAGCTAAAGTTGGATAAAATAATTATTTTAAAAGCTTTGGGTACCAAGGGTTTTCTTTCGAAACATTAGACCCTTACCCCCTGTATGAATTAAGAGTTTATAAAGGATTAGAATGAAAGATATTTGTTTATAAAATAGTCTTACCCCTGTTTGGATTGAGGGTTTATAAAAGATTGAAATAAAATAGATTAGTTTATAAAATAGTTTTATATTTGGATAGAAAGTATTTGAGTGGAATGAATAGATTTCTAAGAGTTTTCTAAACTGTTTCAAATTCATCCAAATCCATATATTTAAAATGAAAAGACGATTTTACCCTCATTTTTGGATTTTTGGCCAAAACGTGTTCTCTTCTTTTTTTTTTTGACTTTTTTTTTCATTTTTTCGTTTTTATTTTAATTTAATGATAATAATAATCAAAATGATATTAATATAATAATCAAAATTCCTATAATTAAAATCTATGCCCAAAATATTTAATTTTCATAAAATTAAATTCTTCATCCATAATTAAATTAATTTTCATAA
>CATIWR010056042.1:0-39585 GCA_949677035.1 Omphalea diandra | reverse complement strand
ATACGAAACGAGTCGTTTTATGAACCAGTCAAAAGTCGAAAATTGACAGAAATTTTCCGGATGTATATAAGAGAGGGAAACAGCTTTATTTGAAGTCGAAGAAGACAAGTGTAAAAGAACATGGCGATCTCCATGTCCATGTTCACCAAATCCATACAATTATTTTCAAATCCCTATTTTGCCTCTCTCCAATATTCAAAACTCCCTTCCCAGGAATTTCTCTTTCCAACAAAATCCGCAAATGCTTCCACTATTACTTCCACTTCTAATCTGATCCCATCGCGTCTCCTAATGCGCGCCTTCACTTCCGATTTCGGCACAAATAAGGGCGAAATCTTCGGCGACGTTACAATCCTCACCGCCGCTGGTGAGCCTGTCATGTTCAAGGATCTCTGGGACCAAAACCAGGTTCCATTTGCCATCATCGTCTATGTCTTTTTCTTTTCTTTCTTCAATTAATAAACAATTTTATGCTAAATATTTACCTTTTTGTTTCTGTGGTAGGGAATGGCTGTTGTTGCAGTTTTGAGGCATTTTGGATGCCCTTGCTAGTAAAACTGAATCTCCACCGTCGATTATTAACTTATGCTACCTTTCTTTTATATTGAATTGTCGTTACTGTTTTTAAAGTTGGGAACTTGCTTCGGGATTGAAAAAATCGAAATCGAAATTGGATTCAGCGGATGTAAAATTAATTGCAATTGGTGTGGGAGCCCCTAATAAAGCTCGAATTCTTGCAGAAAGGGTATTCCTACTACCACCATCACTAAATGCTCATATTTTATCCTTGAGCATGTTGAAACTTTCACCAGTCAACCTTTGGTTCCCTAGTACGGTTGAGAGTTTGAATCCCAATATTATTACTTTCTGAAGCTAAATCTTTTTATCTTAAAGAAAGAAACGATGGGTTTCTGGCGACATGTTTGTATGATTGAAGTCTAACATCTATCCCCAGATTCATCTTTCTATCTCAGCGCCTAATCAAGTGGTTGCTATGTTGAATCAGTTTTGGAACTCACATTTCAATTATTCTACCCATATTTTTGTTTTGTTAAAAAGAATGTTCTTCATGCTTTTACCTTTCTCCTTGTTTAAGAGCTGCGATCTGTTTTGATTTGCCTATTAAAGGTGAAATTGTAACAACCATCTTTCTCAGGAATGCAGGTTTTTAGTTTTGCTGTGCCTATCGTCATTTTTTTTTTTTTTAATACAAGTTTGCCCTTCAAATTAGGGACCATGGACCTTTTTTGTCCTTTCTTTTTCTTTTTACTATTTTTGCTGATTAGCTTTTGGATCATGCATGATCAGTTACCATTTCCAATGGATTGCCTTTATGACGATCCTGACCACATGGTATATTAGATTTCTATGTTATTAGCGCATTTGTTATTTATCTCAATATGTTGTTTGTAAACACTGAAGGGTGCTCGTTTTGGTCCAGACCTATGACGTCTTGGGCTTATACTATGGTTTTGGACGGACATTCTTCAATCCTGCCAGTGTAAACATTTTTTTTTTTACTCAAAGTCTGCAAAACTTTTGTCCCTTTTTTTTTTTCCTGACTATGTCTTTATTTCCTTTGTGGATTTATTTCCGTTTGTTTGAAACAGGCGAAGGTGTTCTCAAGATTTGATGCTCTGAGAAAAGCTATCAAAAACTACGCCATTGAAGCCACACCAGATAATAGAAGTGGTGTTCTGCAACAGGTCTAATTTTGTCCTGTTTAGTGACTTTGACTTTGTCAGGTTTCTCATTTAAGTATAAATATAAGCCTTAGCGCCACTTTAGTAAAAGAAAATGTGGTAAAAGGGTGAAAGATGATAGTAGAGAGAGATTTAGAAGCAATTCTCTAATAAAATAATGTTATTTGAATAGATGGCTGAAAAATCATAATCATATAAACTGATGGCATTGTGTAGGGAATTTAAGTTCGCATAGCAGGCTTTTTCACTAATGATGTCAATGTTACATGATAACAAGTATACAAAGTGAAGGCTTACCTTTTCAAGCATAACTTAGCTCATTTATAGCCCTTTCTGCCCTTGCTATGGGTGATCAAATGATCGGTTTGGTTAATTCAGTTCAGTTTTTTACCAATATCAAATAAACTGAATTTTATATATTTAAAACTGAACTGAATCAAAATTTTTGGAAAAATCAAATTAATTGAATCGATTAAATCGAAATTTATATGTTTATAATCAGAACTGAACCCAACCAACCTATAAAAGTTTGGTTCGGTTTGTTTTGATTAATTACAAATATTTTAAATTTGATTTGATTTAAATTAGTTTGATTTATTAATAATTTCGATTTTTTATCTAAAAAATGAACTGAAAACTGAAAATTTTTTTAAAATTAAAACCGAACTAAACCAGCTCGATTCAGTTGGTTTTCTCGGTCCGGTCCGGTTTTTGCTCACGCTTAGCCCTTGCTATTCTTATTTCAAGTTGATACATCTTGGTGTTTTTAGGGAGGGATGTTCGTGTTCAGAGGGAAGCGATTATTATATGTCAGGAAAGATGAAGGAACTGGTGACCATGCTCCCTTGGATGATGTCCTCAATATCTGTTGCGAGGTTCCAATTGCATGAAGCTTTGGTGAGTGCCTGAGTTGCAATGTTTCAGATGTAGGGTGATTAGATGTGTATCTACTGCCAAGTTTTAGTTGCAGGAAGTGCTATCCATCAGTTTTCAATGAATGTTGTTAAGATAAGCATGTTCTTCCTGGCTATGTTTGGTTACAATAAGCTCCGGTTGTCTTTCCAACATGTTCATGTGCAGACCTTGCTCAAATTGTTCATAGTAGGATGTGGGAAACTTCTGTTTTGTAAATTATAACCAATAAAACAAATCTAAATTATACTCTACTAAAAGAATTTGTATGGGATAGGAAAGTATTGCTATTTGTTCAGTTTCATGAAGTCCTAGACTTAATATACTAATTGAACGTTGTATGGGTGAAATAAGGTTGCAAATTAATTTTAAAAGTATACTATGCTGAAACTGGTTTTATTATGCCTTGAAACTTTGATGAACTTCGAAATGCAGCCGATTCCATGTGGTACACATACACATTGAAGGAATAGTTGAAAGCATATTACATGAATGCTGATTTGGGTGGGAAGATGACAACTTATGATATATGTCCTTAAATGTGCTGACTTTTAATATCTGCAAGGATGGAAACATTGTGGCGAGAAGACACACTTCTTCACAAAATTATAACAATTTTGTAAAAATGTATTAATTTGTATAATTTACACACTTTTTACAATTAATGTGAAATTTCAAAAAACAAATCCATTTGGTTCCATGAATGGGAGAGACCACACAAATTTAACTAAGTTTAATAAACATAAAGAAGTTTAATACTACTTAAATAACATGGATTGTAGCATAAACTTTAAATAGTGCTGTTTAAATAACATGGATAGCACATGCCAGTCAAATAAGCTACTATACCAGAATTCCTACTTGGTTGCATTCTATAGTTGACATGGAGACATTTCATAGTTTGTTACCGTGAAGTAGGAACAATGAATTTACAACTCGGGCCTTAAGAGCGGTGGCATTAGTTCCTTACTTGGGACATACATAAGAGAAGTGGGAACTCTCCTATGGTAAATAATTGATGCCAACTTCTGACCCATTGTTAATACATAAGGACTATTTGTTTGGCTATAGATTCCCAACTTCTCACAAAAAAGAAACAAAAAATCAGAATTTCAGTTGTAGCGAAATTAACATATTGTTTGATATGAATACATAAGAAATTTATTTTATCACTAAAAAAAGTTCATTTGTAATTTCTCATATTGATTCAAATATAGAATTTATTTGTATTTGTTGATTTTATAAGATTGTACTTAAAATTTAATTTAGTAGATTTAGTTGTTTGTAGCAATGCAAATAAATCAAAACAATTCGTAAGTTTAATTGAGTTTTAATATTTTATTATCTTTTTTTTTATATTTCAATATATTTACTTAAATAATTAAATCAAGTTAATTTAAATTTTAAATTTGATAGCTTTCAACTCGGTTCAATTATATTCCTTCTTGTTTGTACCCTAATAATTAATTAGAAGTTTATTTGCAATTTTTCATAGAATTTGAAAATTCATTAACTTTAAATTTAGAAATTTTAAATTTTTTAACATACTAAACATGATGAATTTATAAATAAATTTTATAAAAAATTTTAGAAATCATTTTTAGCAAATACACTTAAATTTTCAGCAAAACCTATAATATTGACATAAACCAAACCTGATTAAGTCATAAGGCAGTCGATGGCATGATTATCACACATAATTTCTTAAGATATAAAATTGAATGTACATTGCGAATTGTAGACCTAATTGAACAAAGAATTCAACCATTCATCGTTTAAGTTTTCATTGGTTCAGAATTCACTCTCAACTTATCTCCAATATAACATATTCCGTATGCCACTAACTGCATGTATACTTGCTTTTGTACCATATCATTAACTTAAAGACACCGTATGTATACTGTATTCTACTTACTTTATATGGTGGCCCCCACAATGGTAAGATACTGATTTGTAAAGATATCCAAAAGATTATTGTTTCTGTGAAGAAACCTACTTAAACAGCAATACTTCGCATCTAAAATTTCTCTAATTTCTGATGTTTGATTCAGATATAACTCTCTTCCCATTATTCTATCCCAAAAAAAAAAAAACTCTCTTCCAATTATATTAAGGTATACTAACCGTTGCTTTTATTTTCTCTTTATAAAGCTAACAAAAGCTTTCTCATATATAGTTTTGCTATTGATTTCCCACGTAAAAAGGATTTTTTTTTCCTCGAAAATGGATTTGACATTGAAGGAAGGGAAATTATTCGTTGGAGGGTTGAGGAGAAGGACTAGCGAGGATACACTAGAACAGCACTTTAGTAAGTATGGCCAAGTCAAGGAAACTTTCATTATTTACGATAAACAAACCACCATTAGTAGAGGGTTTGGCTTTGTTTCCTTTGAAGACCCTTCGGTTGCACAACAAGCCCTTCAAAATGAACATGTTGTTGATGGTAAAAAGGTTAGTTTTTATTTATTTATGTTTACCCTTTTCTTTTAGTTGGGCTACGATTGAGGTTCGATTAACCGATTGAGATTTTAACTCGTATATTTTATGGTTAGATATTGATGCGGGGATGCTTCCCTTTTTTTTCAAAAAATTTGTAATTGATTTTTTTTTATTCTTTCGTTTTGTACTTGTATATAAATAGGTGGATGTGAAACCAGCGATGCCAAAGAACCATTGCTTGCCTAGGCAAGAAGAGAATAATGGTTATAACGACAATGGTAATGTGCCAGAATTTAGAACTAAGAAAATTTTTGTAGGCGGTTTACCACACAACATAACTAAGGAAGAGTTCAGGAATTTCTTTACAACCTTCGGTACAATTACTGACGCAGTTGTGATGCATGACAAACTAAGTGGCAGACCCAGGGGATTTGGGTTCATCACCTTTGATTCTGAAGATTCCGTGGATACTGTATTGCAAAATTGTTATCATCAATTGAATGGTCACACTGTGGAGGTTAAGAAGGCTAAACCTAGGGAAATTTACGATAACTACACAAATCAAATGAATTTTGTATACATTGATTACCCACATTATTGTGGTTGTCTCTGGAATGCCTATACTGGGCTAACTTATTTTTACTGTGACAGAAATGGTGCTTGGTGTCCTTGTATATGAATTGTTAGGTTAGCACAGGTAGATATGATTATGGAGCTATACAACTTATGGGTTTAGAGGCTACTCCAATGATGGTCATACACAAGTTCGTGTTGCAGCAAACTCAGCTCGTCAAGTGCAAGATAAGTTTTATGGGTCGTCTTCTGTGTAATGGGTACTTTAATGATTTCACACCGAATTGGACTTGTATTTTATTTTGGTTTCTTGAGTTCTCATATGTGTTGCTCTTTATTACATTGGGCTCATTGCTGTAGGCTTCAGCCCATTAAATTGTTGGATGATTCTAAGTGGCAAATACTTTTGACCTGGATCTGGCTCAGCATTTTCTTGTGATCAGATTGACATCCACTCGTGTTTTGATTAACATGATCTATCATGTTAGAAAAATCTTTACCTTGGTTGATATTTAATTTTATTATGTAATTACTCATGTTTTTTAAAATTTATATCTAATTTTTGAATGAAATCTCAACCATCCATTGAAAATTAAAGTTGAAAATTGTTCTAATATAATAGGTTATCCTAATTAAACATAAGAAAATTTCAGTCCGTGATATCATTACTTTTATTTGTACTTCTCTTATCATGATTCTTGGCGATTTTCTTGTGACATAATCGTGGCAGACTCGTATTCTTTGTGAATATGTATATTATATGTTTCTGCTGCTATGTTCTTCATTATGGTTATGGTTCTTTTTCTTTTTTAAAAAAATAATGAAAATATTTTCATTAATAGTATGATATCTATAATTAAAAATATTAGCTTAATCTAAAATTATAATTTTATTTTTACCATAAATCTTCTTGGTTATAGTTTTTAATCTGTTCATAAAAGATATTAGTTAAACTCATCATATCGTATTAAAATTATATTTTGAAATGTGTAGATATATGATATGTCTAAGACAATTACCGTTCAAAATTTGAATTAAATCAGTATCAGTAAACTTTAAACTAGTATCATTGCAGTTGTTTCTAAATTTATAAATCATTTTCAAAACCATAAACTTGCCAACTACTGTAACCAACTGAAAAAAATATAGAAGCAAATCAATTTAGTATACCAGTCTTCCAATTCTTTCCAAGTCAAATATGTCTTGCTTGCAGCCCTCGAAAAGAATGGAAAAAACAAGAAAAAAAAACCCACAAATGTCATAAACACAAATGCCATAAACAAACAAGTCTCTAGGCCTAATTCCTTGTGCTGTACTGAAGACAAAACAAAAGTGGAAAACACTAGCAATCCATCCATCCATCCAATTCATTTACCCAGCAGGGTCTTGCACAGACATGAAATGAAAGCACATTCTGTAACAAGAGATGGGCTAAAGGGACTTGGACTCTTCTC
The DNA here is from genome assembly GCA_949677035.1 of Omphalea diandra. NCBI lineage: Eukaryota > Viridiplantae > Streptophyta > Magnoliopsida > Malpighiales > Euphorbiaceae > Omphalea > Omphalea diandra. The sequence goes on along the minus strand of CATIWR010056042.1, from coordinate 32,504 downwards.
TATTTCAGAACAGAAATCCCACCAGGCGTTAGTATATAAAATAATTAAATAACAAATGATCACAATAAAATTCATTTCATTTCTTTCGCTGCACAACTTTCTCTGTTTGCACTTTCTTTCAGACAATATAGATGTCCTAGGAATGTGGGTATTTTAGTGATCTGTTCCCCCCCTACAATAAGTGAAAAAATTCAAGGTCATTGCTTAGCTTTTCTTTCTTTCCATATCCATCCCTGTTTCTCCATTTGTGACGCAAAATCTATTAAGTAAGGCCGTCTCTTATGCAGGCTAGCTAGAGGTGTAGACTAGTCCCTGCCTTTACATCACAGTGACCTAATTATAAAAAGAAATATCTTTTTTTTTTCCAATTTTTTAAAAGAAAAAGAAAAAGAAAAAATGGTAGGCGTTGCAGTGAGCAAAAATCTTGTCTTTTGAAGGGGACATGTCATGTATTTGGCTTAGAAGGGAGACCATGACATTTCAGAGCAGAAAGAAAGAGAGTGAGAAGAAGGTAAGAGCTAGTTAAAGAGGGTAATGAGGTTACAAGGTTTGCAGAGAAACGTGGCAGGAGAGGAAGAATGGTGTTAATGCTCAAATGCTTAATGGAGAGAGCAGGAGGAGTACTCTTTCTATCAAAAAGGAAAAGAATTCCATGCTCTTTCTAACCCCATGCACACAGTCTAAGCACAAAAATAGTTGGGTTGCTATCCATAATCTACTTTTTTTCCCGTTCACCTCTCTTGCCCATTTTTGCAATCTTGCTGTAGATTTTCTTTAGATTTTCTGTCCCTGCTCCAAATACCCATCATTTATATGCTTTTATTTCATAAAAAATATATGTATTTTTGTTCATTAAAATCTGGGAAGACCACTTATTTATATGACTACAAGATTATGAGTTTAAACATCTATCAGATCCTAATTAAAAAAAAAAAAGGAGAGACGCTTAGTGCCTTTCATGACAATAAGGCTTACGTGTACTATGCAGCACAATAAATTAATCCCTCTTAAGTTCTCTTTATTTTCTTTTTTTCTTCATCATTATTTTTCAATAATACATTTTGAAATCATTTTAATATGCATATGATATAAAATGTACCTGATAATTTTGAACCATTAAATTAAGTCAAGATTAATAAAAAATTTATAAAATAAGGAAAATAATAAAAAATTATTTAAACAAATCATGATTGACTTAGTTCTTTTTTCTCATTCTGTTCTTACATTTTAAAAATCAATTGTTGAAATTAATTCATTTTTATTTAATGATTTATAATATTTTAGATACGTGTCAGATATATAGAAAATTACGTTTTTTTTTTGTTTATTTTTAAGATATAATGTTTGGCATTAGTGTTGCTCCTTGAGCCCCAACAATTTATTTGGGTATGCATTATTTTAAAATAATGTAGCTACATGTATAATTGCATTGTAGGTTTTGCTTCACCTTTCTGGTCCCATGTTCCTTTGTAAATTGTAGTAAAAGCTGAAGAATAGAATACCACAACATTATGAAATTTCGGTTCCACTCAGTATATAATAATTCATATTCTGTGCTTTTTTTTTTTAATAGAATGCTCCTTATTTAATGCTCCATATCTACATATAATAGGTTTAGATGGTAGATTACTAGCCCAAATATAGTTAATTTTATGTATTTAAACATTTTAATCATTTATTGATCTTCAAACTGTGAGATCTCATATTAAAATTCTACATAAAGCTAAATTTATCCAAAAAATTCTTATTCCATAATTGGCGTTCTAAACATATTTACTCCTTAATTTAACGAGTTAAAATTTGTAATTGTTCTATATTAAAAAAAACTATTTTAATTTCTTAATCAAGATATATCCTTAAAAAGAAAGCCAAAATGTCTCTAATGTTGGCCTTACACATATGCAACAACATAGTTGAAGCCAAAATATAAGAAAAAAAAGTGCAAAAAATCGGCATCCTTTATAGAAAAGTACCAAAGGTCGTAAACAAACAAGCTATATTTTAGCCGGCGAATTTGCATAAAAAAGGAGATGCCGTAAGCATTTTCTACATCATAGTCCAAACTATGAACAAGAATTAGTGATCTAAGGCGGATTTAAACATGGTAAGGTCTGATCTTATAAATATAAGAAAATCATCTATCTAATTCAAAAGCAATATTATTCAAACAAACAGTCATGGATGGCCTTAAAGTTGTGCTCGTCACTGGACGTGCCAAAGGTGGCATTGGCTATGAGTATTGCAAGGCATTTGCTGAGCAAAATTGCCATGTCATTGCATCCGATATTCCTCACTGTGTCAATGAAATTTTGGACCTCGAATCTAATAATGTCGAGAAATTAGGGCTTGATGTTTCGTCCGATGAGAGCATTTCGTCAGCGGTGAATACAATTATAGCGAAATTCGGTCGAATTGATGTCCTAATCAACAATGCAGGAATAGGAAGTACAGGGCCATTGGCAGAGCTTTCACTAGACACGATTAGGAAAACTTGGGAAATTAACACGTTAGGACAATTAAGGATGGTTCAAAAAGTTGTGCCCTACATGGCATCAAGGGGCAGTGGCAGTATAGTAAATATAGGGAGTGTAGTAGGGATGGTGCCTACCCCATGGGCTGGGTCATATTGTGCTAGTAAGGCAGCAGTCCATGCCATGACTAATACCTTAAGGTTGGAGCTTAGACCTTTCGGAATTAATGTGGTGCTAGTGGTTCCTGGTGCCATAAGATCAAATTTTGGTAGTGCAACATCAGAAAGATTGGCAAATCATGATTGAAAACTTTATAAAGATTTCAAGGAGGCAATTGCCGAGCGAGCTAGGGCTTCCCAAGGTGCTAAAGCAATGGATGCTACAATTTTTGCAAGGCATGTAGCTAGCAAAATTTTGAGTCCTAACCCACCAAAGCAAATTATATTTGGTCATATGACTGGTTTGTTTACTTTGCTTTCTTGGTCTCCTCTTTGGGTTAGAGATATTTTCTTTATAACTCGTTTTAATGTAGAGAAAAGGGTCTAGCTATATAAATATGCGTGTGTGTGTATGCAGAATCCATGGTTATGAGACGTAATTAGAATGAACAAGAACGTGCCTTAGTAGCTTATATTTTATGATAATGCTCAATTAGCAACAGGGTTAAGCTCTATATTCTTGTGATACAAGCAATGGAAGAATAAATTTGAGATGCACTTGGAAACCAATAAGCTCTATTATTTGGGACCTCAATAAGTAAGAAAATTTTATGTTGAAGAATGTCATTTACTAAGGTTCCTACTATTATACTCAATTTCCAACTGAGTAAACTGTCAAGGTCAAAATGTTTGTGGGTTATGATATCGATTTGTCTACAAGGAGCTTGAAATTCAAGGTAATACAAATAATATCTGAAGCCTGAATAAGTAATTGAAATTTGTTAGGGAGGGTATACTATACTGGTCAATGAGTGGAAGGACAATTGAGCTTATAACCACAAATGTAATGAAGGGAAGTGTAACTGGCAGGCCCTAATAAAAGCAGATAGGTGAAGAGAAAAGAGGCACCACCAACCCAATCCCTTTCCCATCTTGCATTGCATCCCACTAAAAGGGTGGGGGTGAAAATGAAAGAAAAGCAAATTTTGCATAGGCAAATTCTAGTGCTAGGCCCATTGCACCATTTCTAGCAAAATCTCACTGGCCCCCAAGTGGCCATTGTGGGTGGATTTACTCATCATTACTTCAATCAAAAAGAAGAGGGTCTCTCCCTCTCTTCAATTCACTACATTCTTTCCTTGGCTATATTTCATTTGTGTCCAAAACAAAATCATTTCATATGGAAAATCTGTCTCCGTGAACTTGGATCATGCAAAATTTTCCATGCAAATATATTGTAAAAGGTTTTCTTTTCTGTTGTTTTTTTAAGGCCAATTATATGATGTATTAGAAGCATTGGCCCATTTAATGTCCAATTAATTAAGGCCATCGTGGTATCATAGAAAACGATGAAAAATGTTTAAATCAATTATATATATTATGTCAAGTTTAAATTTATAAAATTCGTTATAACTTATTTAGATAAATACAAAGAAAAAAAACACATATCAAGTAAAATAAAAAAAATTTCGCAATATCAAAAATCATCAAAGCCAATAAAAAAAGCTTGGATGATGTTATTTTGTCAAGTCATTGTCTGTGTCATTCACAAGTCCTTGAATTAATTTAAAAATCTAAGCAAAGTGTCCATATTTAGACCTTTAGGTATTATCACAGATATATTCACAGGATCATTACTTAGATTAGTGGCATAGTCAATAATGGAATTAAGTGAAAAATTCCAGGAGAAGTGAATCATTTTGTAATTATCATTCATTCTTGTTGTTGTTGTTTTTACTAGTAGAAAACTAACACAATGAGGCAATGGCAAGCCCCCCCCCCCCTCCCCACCATACCCAGATACAGATCTAATTTGGACTCCTTTTTTGGCTTCAAATTTTGTCTTGAAGGAAATTTTTAAAAAAAATAATAATAAAGTGGGTTTTAACAAAGTGCTTTTTTCAGTGTCATTAGGCTTTAATGATATGCAATAGTATAGATATTAAATTACATATCTCACAAAAAGCATGTTCCTTAAGGGCCCTTCACCCCATCATTTCAAGAATATTAATTTTGAGCCTTATAACGAGATACATATATCACTTTGTAGCCTTCCTGTTTTTACTTTTTTTCCAGGTATTATTTAATTATATTTAAAAAAAAAAAAAAAACACTTAGTGATCTTGATTATGGACAAGTCTTTTAAAAGAAATAGGTTACAACCTTTAGTCATTTCAAGCTTTCCACGACTAGCGTCACGAGACGTTGTTCAAGAAATTGCCAACCTGAATGCTTTTTGAACTTAGACTATTAAATCGGTTGATCAAATTAATTTTTAATTTGATCAATTTGAATCATTTAATTGACTTGATTTAATAGATATTATTTTAAAATATAAAATATTTAAAATCCTAAAGTATGATATAATACAATAATTTAAATTTTAATATTAAAATTTTGAATAAAATAATATAAATTCAAAAATATTTTATTTTTCATAAAAATGACACATTTTTAAATTAAATTGATTTGATTAAATTCTCAATTTTTGATATTTTTTAATTTTAGCTAATTTTTAATAGATTGATTTTTAATTCTTATCAAACTCAAATTGCTAATCAAATTTTAATTTCATCGATATGACCATGTGATTCTGAAAACATTGGCAACCAGTAGATGAAATACTTATTGTTGCCTACACTGCGACATAATACTTCCTTTCGTAAGAGAAGATTCAAAATTCTCCTACAAAAAAATGGGGGAAAAATTGTGTTAAAAACAACAGTGGAAATGCAAAAGATTTGATCCAATGACTTGCACATTTTGTTTGTGTTACGGTAAAAATTATAGTGTAATTTACTTTATTATACTATAATATCGTAATTAATAATTCACTATTAAATTATATTAAAATTAGTATTCATTATTAAATTAAATTACATTACTTAATGAGATTATGTACTACAAACAAACATACATAATTGAACTTTAGCCACAAATCGAAACTAAACATTCTTTGGTTTTAAAAGTACAAAAGGAAAACTAATCCAATGATTTCTTCTTCTTCTTTTTTTCTCCCTTTAGTTTGGTAAAATTCGACACAGCTGTATTATAGAAGCTCCACATGGTTTTTTTCTATTGATGGAAGAAGAAGGATTATGTATTATATGTAACCAACCATTTCAATTTATGTAGTATGGATTAGCGTTATTTAACAACATGAGTATAGTCTCTCACGATATGAATGATAAAGTTACCAGGAGGTTGTATTTAAATTTTTAAAAAATAAATACAAAACATTATTATTTTGTTTTTATATTTATTTATATTAATTTTTATATCTATTTTATTCAAACTTTATAACTTTATTTATCTAATTTGAAATATTTAAATATGATTTTTATAATAATATTATTATATAAATATATATTTTCAAAATTGAACTGATTATTGAACTGTTTGATTAATTGAATTTTTATTCAACTAGTTTAATGAGTTCAATTCAATAATGTTTTTAAAAAATAAGAAAATTAATTCAAAAATTTTAAAAATATAGTATGACATAATAAAATAATAACAATAATAATAAATATTCTTATATTTAAATTTTGATTAAAAATTATAATTTAAAAAATATATTGAGTTTTTATAAAATAATATAATTTAAAATTAGACTAATTTCATTGAATTTATCAAATTTTAATTGTTAACTAAATTTAATTATTAATTAATTATTCGATTGACTAATTGAATTTGATTATGAAAAATCAACATAATAGGTAGATTAATATGGAAATGTCATTTCTAAATGTATTTGAAAGTGAGAGAGAGTTTGTAAGCGTCCCACATCTCCCTTTTTGTCTGGAAGCTGTGGTGTTGACTGCATCGCCATTGTCCACAAAAGAATCTTACACAGTTTATTGGCACTTTGCAGATCAATAATTCTACTACTAACTCCTTCTTTATCTTCCATCAAATTACTGTACAGTTCGCCAGATTGAGTCAAGGATGGGGTCGTCACTTTTGCAGAATCCTAACACATTTGTGCCCTAATTTTATATAAAAGCATTTTATTTTTTTCTAAACGAAAAAAAAAAACACTTTGGCCCATTTCAAAATTTTATCATCATTATATCAATACTACTACTGCTTTATTTATTTTAAACCCAGAAAAGATAATTAAAAAAGACACTGTAGTATATATCTGTTTAATCATTCAATTTTATATTTACATTTTTAAAATTATTTTTTTATTTATTTATCATTTTGGGTTGTCGTTTCCTATTCATTAAAGAGGCCATGCACCCCAAGTACGTGCATTGAGTTGAAAATGGCAGATGTTGGAGGCACATAACTTCGGCCATTCAATTCTCCTCCAAAAATGGTACCAAGACTGCCAGAGGATAATGTTATCGTTAGCATGTCATATCACGGTTATTTTTTCTCATTTTTTTTTCATATGGGTCGATAAGGATTTGTTTTCCATGCATCAAATAGAGGAAGAAATGATTGTTCAAAAAAAAAAAAAACAAAGGAGGAAGAAATGCTTCTGTTAACAAACTGGTTATATATATATATTTATGATGTAGGAACAAAATTTGGTGTTGGAGATGCTATTTGCTGGTCACTACCCAAAATTCTTAGTTTCTTAATTAGGATTTGAACCACCAATTTCTTAGTTTTGTAGATATTATCAAGGATGGAAGCATTTGCGGTTGAGGTGGACTATAAATCAAAATAATTTTAAAAAAATTAAAAAAATAATTAAGAGAACGTCTCTTTTAACCTAATAATAAGCATATATTTATAATATAATTCAAAATAATTAAAATTTCTGATTACTTGATTCGATATTATCAACATTTTGGCAATGTATCAGTAAGAAATAGACATCCACATTTGAAGCACATGAACAACCGAAACTGGAACATGTTTTAGCTAATAATGGCAACCCAAACAGAACCAGACCAACCTCAAGCAGCTCTGTGCTTGTTTGGTTAATCCATCCTTTCACAGTAAATATAGGACAAGTGCTGGCAAGTCATCAAGTCAAAAAAACACACACATTATGACTGACTTGCCATAGCAACCGACTGCTCGTCGTGGTCCAAGGTCGTATATAAAACGGCGTCGTCTCTTCCTGTCTTAGACTAGAGCCAGATGGGGAGATAGATAGAGAGGCGGTGGCAGATGCGTAGACTGCAAAGTAGTAGCAGGCCTAGTTCAGAAGCTATGGGTACAAATATGAAGTGACTAGATGGACATTTTTGTCTTGCTACTTGTGACTTTTGATATCTATCTATTGCGGACTAAGACTAATACTATTAAAGCAATCCCAAAAGTTCCTGATTTTACTATTTGTTTGACAAAAAATATTTTTTTTATTTTTAGTCCTTGATGCCATAGAAAAATTTATGAATAAAAAATTAAATTATTTTTAAAAAAAATAACTTATTTTTTTTAAAAAAACTCATTTTTAAAAATTTTGATAAATTTATTAAAATAAAAAATAAATTATATAAATATATATATTTATTATTAACAACCATCTTTAATTGTCTATAATTATCATCAATTACCTTATCAATAGAGTAAAAAAAATACTAGGTGAGACCCGAAAGCTTTTATTTTTAATATGTTTTTTATAATAATAATAATAAATAATACAAATATAAAGCTTTTTTGTCTATATTTTATTATAACTTTGCAAATTAAAAAAATTAATACTTTTACAATATATTTTAAATATCAAAAAATATTTTCTTTGAAAAGTATTTTTCATTGATAAGTTATTTTTTATAAATATAATAAAAGAAAGTATTTCTTATATAATAAAATAAATCTTTGATGCAGTTTCTAGTTTAATACATCGAACTAGTTGATTCAATTTAATTTTCAAAATACTCATAGTATCCTGTCTTTAAAATTGATTCAAATATTATTAAAACTCTATTTGAAATAGGTATTAGATATAGCTAATAATGGATAGACACTAAATATTTGATAAATTTTGTTTACAGATTATTATTAATTTATAAAATAATTAATAAGATATATTATTAATATTTTATATATTAAATTAAATATTTAAAATATCTTTTCATATATATTCATAAATTACAATTTGAAAACATAGAATATTTATAATTATAAATTTATAGTTATAAAATTTGTTATAATCATTTCTTACTAATGTTAATCAGTATATATGTCAGTATATTTTTAGCAATTAAATTATCTCACATGTAATTTTTTATAAATCTTTTAAGTGAATACTAATTCATTTGATTTTGTGAAGCAAATATAGTTTCGTTTTTTTTTAATTAATTAGCTCAAAGCAACCACGTTATACTCAAAACGGATTATAAGATAGGAAAGTACTTACATCTACTATTGTTAACCATCTTATACACCAAATCAACAAGTCAATGGTGCAAAGATAATCTCTGAAGCTTATTTAAATATTATTAAGTCAATACTTTGTGAATGCAAATATAGTGTCATTCTTTTAATTAATTAGCTATGATTATGTTCAAAAATACTTACATATAGTGCAAATCAAGATTGATCAACAAATCAACAGATCAGTAGTGTAAGGATAATCACACTGATCTGATTTTATCGAATGGTAATACAGTACATTGCACCCATTAAAAGAAAGGACTAGTTCAATAAATACAAAGAAAAAAAACAAATGTATAGAGATTTTGTTTATAACTGCTGGGTTTTGCAGTGTACGCAGTCCTGTCCATTTGAGAAAATGAGGTTTCTTACTATTACTTGTGTCTAGCTTGGTGCTAGTTTTGTCTTTGGGTGTAGCCTATTTTAATCTTTTTAATGCATCTTTGATTAGAATGGGGTTTTGTTAAGTTCTTGAAGTGGGGCAGGTCTTATATATATATATATATATATATATATATATAAAGAAGAAAAGAAAAGGGAAAAATCAAAGGTAAGAAGAGAGGCAGTTTAGTAGGGCAATAAAGCAAAACAAAGAAAGAAGAGGTCTTTCTCAAACACAGATCCCTATAGAATGCAGGAAGGATGCCCAGCATTGCTTGCTGTAACTCATTCTTTTTGCTTAGTTTAAAGGAAGTTGCTTTGTTTTCTTTAGAAATCTTTTCGGAGAGAGAGAAAAGAAAAGCATTATAGATTCAGTTTCAGGAGAGTTGGATTTTGTTTTTAGACGAGTGGTTAGATTTTGATCCAATCCACTTCTGCAACTCTGCAGCTAGAAACAAAAGAAAAGAAAGAAAAAAAAAACACATTTTCAAGAAAAAAAAAAAAACAGTAAGAAGAAGGAAATATAGAGATATCTTTGGCTATAGCTATATGATTGCTTCATTTTTTCCCAATGATTGAGTATTTGAGTGGCTTTGCTTCAAGAAAACCAAAAAGAAATACACTTAACCAAGAATCTCTTCTAACTTATAGAAATGAAGTCCAATACCAACAATACTAACTGGTTAGGTTTCTCCCTCTCTGCTCATCACATGAAAATGGAGGTTTCCACTGCACAGTCTTCTGCTTCTTCTGTTCCTACTGCAATCCCAGCAAGCCTTTTCCAGTCACACCTCACCTATGGCAGTTATTGTGGTGTTGAAGGTGAAAATGGTGGGCTCTATTCTCCCTTGCCTGTTATGCCGCTAAAGTCTGATGGGTCTCTTTGTATCATGGAAGCTCTTTCCAGGACACAGCCTCCAGGTTAGCTGCTTCTTACTAATTTAGCTCGCTCTTAATATATATTTTGTGTGTTACAAGCGAAATTTTAATTATTCTGTAATTTCTTGACTCTTCTGTCGTTGACTTTTTTTTTTTTTTAATGTATGTGAAGCAACGACATTAATAACAACTGCATCTCCAAAACTGGAGGACTTCTTTGGTGGTGCAACAATGGAGACCCATCGCTATGAAAGCAATGAGAGAGAATCTATGGCTCTTAGCTTGGACAGCATGTATTATGATCATCACCAGCACCAACACCCTGACCATGACAACCAAAATTGCTCAAACCATCTTCAACAGCAGCAGCACCTCCACCACCAGATTCAGGTCCAACAGTTGCCATCTTACAACAACAGTAACCACTGTAGGAGCTATGGTATGATAGTAGGAGATGAGCCAAAAGATACCCAGGTTTCAGATTGCAGTCTTCAGCTTCCAACAATTGGAGATGATGGGATAAATGGAATGCGAAACTGGGTCTCAAGAAACTACCAAAGTCATGCAATGGAGCAACAAAATGTGTTAAGTTGCATAGGTGACAATGGAGGCGAATCTGCTGGGGCTATTAGTGCAATGACATTTGGTGATCTGCAATCTTTGAGCTTGTCCATGAGCCCTGGCTCTCAATCAAGCTGTGTTACTGGTTCTCAACAAATTTCAACTACTGTGACTGACTGTGCAGCCATGGAAACCAAGAAAAGAGGGCCTGATAAAGTGGACCACAAGCAAATTGTTCATAGGAAGTCCATAGATACATTTGGGCAAAGAACTTCACAATATAGAGGTGTTACAAGGTTAGTACTTCTTTTTATATCTTATTATTCCATTATTTTCATTTTTTGTTCTTGTGTTTCATTTAGGGTGTTTTCTGTTCATTAAACTGTGATTGTCTTAATTTCTGTTCAACCATAAAGCTTGTCTTTGCACATTAGGTTTTTTTACTCTGCTCTTTCGTACTTATCTTGTCCTTTGCCTGTGTTATATTATGTCCTTTATCATTTGGTTTTTTTGTCTCCTTGCTTCTATTTTTTTTCCTTTTAAAATCTGTTTTCTTGATGGAATTTTTGTTAAACAGGCACAGATGGACAGGAAGATATGAAGCCCATTTGTGGGACAATAGTTGCAAGAAAGAGGGTCAAAGCAGAAAAGGAAGGCAAGGTTAGCAAACAAAGCATAGTCTTCTACAATTTTTTTTCCTTATTTTATCATAAACTCAACTCATACGATATGTCTCACTGATTTTTTTTTTTTAATTTTTTAATGTGTCTGGCTTGGATGGGGATGCCATTAACTATTTAATGATTCTCAGTTTATCTAGGTAAGCAATTTTCATGTACTGTGATCAAATACTTCATGGATATTTTTCTGAAATATAAGGTTGATCAAGAAAATTCAAAATATAATTTGCAGGGGGTTATGATATGGAAGAAAAAGCTGCAAGAGCTTATGATCTAGCTGCACTCAAGTATTGGGGTCCCTCTACTCATATCAATTTCCCTGTAACTTTGACGCTCCTTTTATATTGCAATATTATAGGGGATTCGTTTTTTTTTTTTTTTTTGAAATATTTCTAATGAAATTGGAATTTTTGTTTTGCTTTTTTGCCAGTTGGAAAATTATCAAAAAGAACTTGAAGAAATGAAGAACATGACAAGACAAGAATATGTTGCTCATTTGAGAAGGTAAAATTCTCTTTTGCTTCTCTTGATTGTCTCATCCTGCATGCTTCACACCATTTTTTCCAAGAGAATCTTATCTTTGACTTTGAGGTTTCTTCAATGCAGGAAAAGCAGTGGATTCTCTAGAGGAGCTTCTATGTACAGAGGAGTAACAAGGTCTTTACTACACTACTTTATTATTTATTAAATACATTGATTAAAGTTGTTTGCTCACATTTTCTATGTAATAAACTAAGCTGATTCCCTTTCCCTTGAATGCTTTTTGTTCCAATTTTTCACAGACATCATCAACATGGAAGGTGGCAAGCTCGGATCGGCAGGGTTGCTGGAAATAAGGATCTTTATTTAGGAACATTCAGTGAGTTTCTTAAGCAAACTTCGCTTCTACTTGCTCAGAGTCTTGAAATCATAATGATAACCAAACTGCAATGAGGGGTAGTCTTTTTTGACTTTGAGAAGTCAAATCTTTGATGAGGCTCTCTTCATTTAGCTCTTTTTTGGGGTAACTTTAACCCTATAGAGTTGCACTCATTATTGTGCTAAGCTTTGGTTAAAGCTCACCCACCAACCAAATTTTTAGTTCAAACTCTTCACCTAATAGAGTTGCGCTCATTATTGTGTTAAAGCTTATTCACCAACCAACGTTTTAGTTCAAACTGTTCTCTTAATCTGAATGTTTATGGGTAATACGATTGCTATGCTTCTCAGTAGAAGCATATAGTTCTGATTCTTAATTCCCCCTAAAACTTCAGGCACCCAAGAAGAAGCAGCCGAAGCTTATGATGTAGCAGCTATAAAATTCCGCGGGGTTAATGCTGTAACCAACTTTGACATAACAAGGTATGATGTTGAACGAATCATGGAAAGCAATACCCTTCTAGCCGGGGAATTAGCAAGGCGAAACAAAGCGATAGAATCTGTTAATGAGGCTACAATAAATCTTAATCCTTCAACTCATAACAGCATTGGGGATGTCATTCTCCCATCACAGAAGAACAATGAAAGTGAATCGGACTGGAAAATGGTCCTCTACCAGTCCTCTCAGCAGCTACTTGATCAAAAGGCATCAAATGTTATCGATAACTACAAAACTCAGGCCTTCTCATTGGCCCCAGAGAATGTGATTGGAATTGATGCCATGAGCTCAGTTCATCAGCAAGACATAGAAGATTCAACCAAGATGGGAACGCACTTGTCAAATGCTTCTTCATTGGTGACAAGCTTAAGCAGTTCAAGAGAAGGCAGCCCTGATCGAGCTAGCCTTCCGATGCTTTTTTCTATGCCTCCATCAGCAACATCCAAGTTGTTTGCTATTAATCCTACTAGTAATGTGAATTCTTGGATCCCAACAGCACAACTGAGGCCTGCAGTCTCCATGCCTTACATGCCTGTTTTTGCTTCTTGGACAGATGCATAGGGTAGTGTTTTTTTATTAAGTTGAAAAGGTTTTTTCACCGAGGGCAAAAGTAAAACATGAGAGATGCAAGGTTGGTTTTCATGTTGGTTTTTCTTTAGTTAGTGGCGGAGGAAAGGAAAAAAATGAGGGGGGGAAGCGTTAATGGAGTTGTAGATGGGAACTTTTAATGAACAAGAACCTAAAATTTTCAAACTTCATCCTAATATATATATATATATATATATATAGCTTTCTATTATAATGAAGATGTTCAAAAGTAATATTGGAGGGAAGCTTTAAAGACAATGTGATTGAAGAAGTGCATGAAATGATTTTTGCAATATGGGAATGACCCCTCCAGTCATAATTAGATTCAGCTGTATGTTTGGATTCGCTCAAGTACACAACACAGCAGAGATGGTCTCTTTTTGCTTTTAGCCTTTGTCCATAATATATCTGATCTCATCAACCATTATTGTTCTCCATGAGCATAACATCATCATTGCTAAAACCCTTTTTTTATCTAAGCTTTCTCGAAAGGTGACATACATTCCATGCCAATAGTTCACCCAACAACATAAATAAAGGCAAAGTATAAAGATTACCATAGTAAAATCTTTTGGTTTAGTATCCTGAAAATTTAATCTTCTTTCAAAATCAACTTTTTAATTCTTAAATTATATTTTTGAAAATATCTATTATCTATTATCAATTATCAAACGGGATTACCTTTTTTAATTTCAAATATGTTTTCAATGCAATTTTAATAACTGTGAGATTGTGGTTCAAATTAAAAAAAAATAATAATAAAAATTGTCTACAACGATGGATTGTAGAGGTGGAAGATGGATTCCATTAGTGGATTTTAGGTTGGTTTGGATTATTATGATGTAATGGCCCATAACTATATCTGTGGAAATTGTCTGCCACAGTGTATCACTCAAAGAGTCTTTCTTTCCTAAGCCCACCAACTTCACAGACTAATGATGCTAGCCATAAAAGCTATTCCATGTCCGTATATTGGATTTCAATGACGACGAGTCAAATGCTTCACCATATTTGTTCGCACAAATCTGCTATCATTTCTCTTCTTTGCACATGTGTGGCCCCAAATCTTCAACTATCATTAGATCTTTCCTACTTAAAAGATTAATATTCTTTTAAAAAAAATGGTTTTTAAGTAAGTATTAAGGATTTTAGTGAACAATAATTCATAAATCTTTCCTCATTTGAAAATAAAAACACACTCAAAATCAACCCAAATGTCTATATTATAGTCCGAGTGTGACAAATATTATATACTAAACCATTTTATAAAGTGCTAACGATATAATCCAACGTCAAAGATTTCCCCATTAGAAGTTTAATTACTTTTTAAGTGAATGCTATTCATTTCACCATATCTGCTTTTCTTTTTCACTGGCAAGCATAGAATAAGGCACATAATTGCTTTGTTTATTAATTCTAAAGAGATGGAGCTACATTCTTGGTGGGAAAATAAGGTCCAAAAGCACCTTTATAATCTTTGAACGTATCCTTTGCACTGGAAAATTTGGTGTCAGGTGATAGGGGTGAGCAAATGGGCGATTCGGTCAGTTAGGTTCAATTTTTTACTAAATTTTAATAAATTGAATTTTTTATATTTATAACTGAACCGAATCAAAATTTTTGAAAAAATCGAATTAACCGAACCAATTAAACTGAAATTTATGTGTCTATAAATTGAACCGAACCGATCTTATAAAAAGTTTGATTCGGTTCGGTTTGTTTCAATTAAATTTCACATATTTTAAATTTGGTTCAATTCAAATTGGTTTGATTTATTTATTACTTCTGTTGATTCGGGTTTTTCGGTTTTCTATCTAAAAAACAGAACCAAAAACCAAATTTTTTTAAAATTATAACTGAACAAACCAATTTTATTAAAAAATCAAATCAAACCGAACCAAATCTGCTCGATTCGATCGGTTTTTGCTCAACCCTATATACCAATTCAAAGGGTTCAGGAAATTGATTGTGAGTTGGCAATACATATAGTACAGGGCACAGTTTTTGGCTGGTGAGTTGCTCTACAGGTTGGATAAACATGATCAAGACTTATGTTTAGCATCAAATCCAAAAGATTTAGAAGGAAAATCTCAACAACCCATCAATAGGCACACACATTTTGACATAGTTAACTACTTTTTTCTCCTCTTAAAAATAGTATTATCCCTATTAATAAATCATCATCGTTGAACTTAATTGGTTATCTTTATTCTAGTGAAGTAAAAGTGATTTATACGTAATCTGATTAGAAAATAATCAAAAGCTAGTCTATATTGTCAGTAGACTGGTTTTTTTTATTTATTTTAAGACTATCATATGTTAAAAGAGATTTTTTTTTTTTTCCTGATAATCTTAACTCAAATCGAATTCAGTATCAATTTTAGACATTATTAAAAGATTTAATTGTTTTTTTATTTTTTATGTTTTTAATATATGTACATTTACTTTTATGATTTACAGATTCCCCTCAATAACAAGATTCATTATCATAACCGATGATATAAAATTATTAATATTCTCTATTACATAAGATATACATGACTCATAGCAACCCCATTATTATTTGTTTGTAATATCTCTGTGCATGCAAAAATTTAACGTAAAAGAAAGAAAATAAAATAAACGAGAAAAGAAAAGAAGGCAGATAGAATTGGGTCAAGAGAAATACTGAGTCGCAGTAGCAGTGATGGCCAAAGTTTCGCGGTCCTTAATTAGATAAAGGCGTGCGGGTTGTGCTTCAAATATTTATGTCATTGTCAAAAGAAAAACGCTATGATTGTGTCTCATAATTATTGCTTCATGCGTGAAGGTTTCTGCCACACACTTCTAATCAACAAATTCTTTCTATTCTCATCTAATTTAAGCCCTCAAATGATTTGGCAATTGCCCAAAAATATATTATAGTTTCCCAGTTCCCACCATTGTTCATGCCATGCATAATCAATTTTACTTTTTCTTTTCCTACAGGGATTTTACTTTTGTTTTCCTTTGATAAAATTTATGTATGTCTTTCAAATTGCCAATGATGGCATTGATCTATTGATAACATTTTTAAAATTGAGATCTTGGAAATATTAAAAAGTTCTATAGTTATAATTTTGATTATTATTGTTATTAAGTTATTATTCAGCTTATTATGACTTTTTTATGTTTTAATCACTTATCAAGCATTGGTTCGTCACTTTTAAAAATGCATTTTGAGACTTCTGAATTTTGAGTATTTATGCTATTGAGACAAGCACATTGATTCATACACCCTGTAAGTTTTATTATTTCATATTAAGCATTTTTTAAATAATTAATTTGAGATTAATGAAAAATTCATAAATAACAGTTATAAATATTAAAAAATTATACATTACTTTTTACCATTGGCTATAAAAATGACACAATAATTTTCACATCTCTAAAATTTTCAATTTCTATCTATAAAATACTATTGTTTTTTTTAAGCCAAACAGACTTTCTAATAATTTATAAATTATCATTAAAAAATTTTCACTAATTTCACTTTTACTATTATAAAATTCTTTAATATGAGATAAATAAAAACTTAAGAGCTCGATGTAAATGAATTAAAGTACACAAATTTTATACTTACAAAAATATAAAAACTTAATAACTTAAATGTTGAAATTAAGGGGGCTTAAATGGCTTTTTTTTCCCCCATTACTTCAATATTTAATATTGTCGATTTATTAAAGCACCAATCATGAAATTGTCGGTGTGGAACTTTTTATTTTTCTTTGGATGGTTACTACGTTGTAGGAAATTAGAAAGATATTTTAAAGAGGAATATATATCTTGTGAATGCAATTGACACCTTGATGTGATTGGCTTGAAACAACTTCCTCCCTTTATGCATTTGTTAATGGTGAAAAGCATTAAAAAAAAATGGCTGTTGAAGTGATTGCTTAAAGTTTCTGTGGTCAACTTCATCATCCAAGAGAAACGAATCCAATGAAGTGTCCTGTAATCTTCTACTAATCTTGCATGATCATATTTTATCTAAGCTCTATTTTCGATTTTTTACATCAAGTTTTAATTTTACTGAGTGACAAATGTGATAGAGAATAGAAAATAAGATGATGATAAGATGAAGAGAAAGTAAGGTTTTCTTAGTGCTAATAACTAGATGTTTTTATGAAGAGCTTTTCTATCCCTTTTACATAAGTGAAGTTTTAATAAGTAAGGTAAATATTCTCTATTAAATTTTTATCTCTTATATTTACAGAAAGTATTTCTGATTATGTCATATTCTGCTGTTAATCAATTCTTATAAATGCATTGTGATAACAAAAGTGTTCATTTATCTAATTAGTGCTCAATAATGATCTTATATGCTAGATTATCCTATTTGATTATTCATTATGCTCAGTGATTATTAAGGTTCAAAATCATAATTTTATAAATTTTGAAATTGCATTCTTTTTTTGAATGATAAAAGGTATATCATTGAAAATATATAAATAAAGGAGAAAAAATATATTATACACCATGATAATGTTATTATTATATTCCAAAAACGTTTTCGTTATCACTAACCCAAAATTTATTCACATAAAACTTCAAAATTAATGAGGAATAAAGCAAAAAAAAGATGATTGTTAAAGTTAATTTAAGTTTATATATATATATATATATATAAGGCATAATTCTTATTTGACAAAACTCGACTATCAAATTTGTAAACTACATATGTGAATCATGCCTACATAGAATTTAACAATCATATATATATATATAGAAGGCGTAATTCTTATTTGACAAAACTCGACTATCAAATTTGTAAACTACATATGTGAATCATGCCACCATAGAATTTAAGAATCATTTTTATGTAAATAAACAACAAATGAGTACTTTCAAAACGTCAAATATTTTTCATTTTATAATCCAGGAAAAATTTTGTTGATTTGAATTTAATGGGATAGAAGAAAAATGGCTTTTTCTTTTTTACATAACTTAACTATTTTAGTCTGATTTAAGGTTGAATTAGATTTAGGATTCATTTGAACCTTACCTATTGAGGATTTAAAAAATCTTTAAAGGCCGCATTATAAATAGCAATCAAAACTTTAGGTTGCTCCCATATTATACATATGTGTGTGTCAGTGCCAAAGTTGTTAACCTGAATTCCATCAGGGTTTTTATGAACTCAACTACCCTCTATCATTTATCTACCACCCACACTGAATAATGATTTCGTTTTGGTGCATGATATAATTAAATAAATCATTAACATTTGATACATCCATGAATCAACAGCAATAAAGATTGAGAAACAAATGAAGAGATGAAAAATTTGGTGTTGATTTGAGGATGATCGTACGTTAGTCATTTCATTACAGCATTTTCACCAATTATAATGTTAGCATTTACGTAATAGTAGTAATGATGATGCTGCCAATGCCATGCATATAAACATATATTTCAATCATTTTTATCCTAGGTCAACTAAAACCATAATTGAAAATCGCCTTTATGATTAAGTTTTCTTCTTTTACTTTTCAACTAATCAGCATGAACTTATCATGATCATGTTTCTTAAATCATGCAAATCTCAATTCAACAAATCAAATCTTAGTGGAAGCGTCCAAAATTATATTGGACATAATCAATCAGGGCTTGATTACGTTATATTAGAAAAAATCAATAAAGTCTCGAGTTTGAACTTTAATCAAAGTTAAATTAATAAATAAATTTATTTTAAGATTTTATTTGACATGAACCTTTACAGAAGTAACATTTTAGAAAATGGTATTTTTTAGTAAGTTATTTTCTAGAAAATTGAACTTTACTGCATTTAGTTTTTATATAGTTTTTTTAAAAAAAATTGCACTATAAATTTATTTTAAAAATAGTTATAAAATAATTTAAGAAATATTTCTCAACTTTCTTTAAAAAAAAATTACTTTCTCTATATTAAGGGTATTGAACGGTCTAAAGAAATTGCAAGCTTCTTTTAACTTTGAATTTCATATAATCAATACGAAGAAAGTTATTCTTTCTAATAAATTGTATTTCCTTAATCTACCTTCTTTCAAAACAAACAAGAATTTAAATCTCAATTGAAATGAATTAAAAAAAAAAAAAAAGAAAAACAAAAGGGGACATATATGCTCCAAACTCGGTTAAAGAAACAAACCAAAGGCCTACGGGAAAGGTGGAAGGTGCTTACTATTGAGGTAGTTGATCAAGTGGATTAGGGCCCCCCAATTCTTGAGCTATGTTCAAGAGATATTCATAAGGGGAAGGAAAGGCCCTATAGGCCTATGCCCTTAATTTTCTCTCTGGATCAGATAATTTGGTTGGTTGACCTATAGGCCTTTTTATTTTGGGAGTTTTGGTGCAACTTGAAATTGCATAATCTACTCAAATGTTTCTAAAGAAATGTACACCATTCTCTTGGGGTATGTTGAAAATCATAAGAACAAGAAATGGAGGTAGAAATAGAATATTACTAAAGTAGTACTCAATTGCAAAATTATTAGCTTGTTTTGTAATATAAGAGGTTAATATTTCAAAGTTTTTTCTTTTAAGATTTTTCAAAATACCATAGAAAATTAGCTGGATAGAAAAAATCCCCCTTGTTTTTTGCCCATTTTAATAAATTGTTTACCATTTTTTAAATTTCTTTTTTCAATTTAATTTACTAATTAATATGAATTTTACAAGACGAATTTCTCTTTTTTAAAATGACAATTGAATTATCCTTTTTATTAGAAAATTTATATTCAATTCAAAAGTTTAAGAAATTGAATGGTGAGCTCAAATATGATAGATTTTAGTGTAAAATCTTTTAACTATTTACTATCTTAACAGGTGTTAGACCTCATTATTAGCACATAGCATAATTATGTTGGCATATGTATTATACCTTATTACTATGCGACGGTAAATAAAATAAAATATGAGAAAAAAATTGAATTGCATTCATCAAATCCTACTGACATATTTCTAAATATAAAACATATAAATTTTGAGATCTAAAATCGGATATGATACCATGTAAAAAATCTCCTATTCAATCAAAGGGTTAAATTTTAATCTATTTTATATAGTTTTAATGTTTATTTTTTAATTCAAACACTGGACTGCCATTGTTGCATGAAAAATAATAAAACAAATAAAAAAAAAAAAAGAAAATGATTAGAGTATCCTCAAGCATAGCCATTTCAAGTGAAAGCATTGTAACAATTCTAGTTGAGGGGATTAGAGCTGCAAATTGGATTAGTATGAACCATTTGCATAAACAGATTAATCCAGCTTTGAGTAATCCAGGACATCTTGGCTTGGATACAAGTAAGGTCTATTTGCAGGTCACAAGATCTACAACCAAAAACTCTAAAGCTATAACATTAATTAAGAAGTTGCCTTTTTTATAAAAAAAAATAAAATAAAATTATAAAAAAGATGAGTAAAGTTGAATTTGAAATACTTCTATTTAAAATATATATATAAATTATTACATTAAATCAAGTAAAGTTGAATTTGAAACGCTTCGATTTACAAAAAAAAATACATAAGTTATTAAATTAAATCAAGTTAAGTTATCCCATTTCTAGCTAGAAATCCTTTTCTCAATCCTCTACTCTGTGTAATTAATTAGGCCTCCTAGCAGAAGTTTGGTAATGGTTCCCCATTTCAACCTTCTTTAAGTCTATGTAAGCACAAAGACCCTGACATTGGGCCTGTGGGGGACCTTACCTACTGGAGAAGTTCTAGGGTTATAGGGATTATAAGTCCTTCCACTATTTGGGGAACCACTGGGCCATAAGGATTATGGTTACCCTTAAGACACATATATACTATGCAGTTGCAGGAATAAATACCTGCAACTTTAAGGCACTGTACAGCTCATCTTGGACCTTTGGGTCCATTGTTACAACACAACTCATCTTGGACATTTTTAAAAAAAATTTTTTTTGCCATAGTTACAATCTAGAATAATAGAAATTGGGCTGTAAGTCCATTCTTGACCTAAAATTTGGCTACTTGATATTTGACAAGAATTTGATGTTATAAAATGATTCTTTTTGGAAGGTTCAAATTGACCGCGATTGATTATAGGTTGGAAATTTACAAAAGGCATAATGATTCCATGAGTTGATGAATGATTAAAGACAACTAATGGGCCAGGTTAAGATATTTTAATAAACTACACATTGGATTTTTGGGTTTTCCATCAAATCAGTATTAGGGCTACAAATTGATTCCTTCATAAGGGCAAAGGGATTCCCAAACAAGAGTTGGACCCATTTTGGTCTCTACAACAACCAACTACTTCCACTCCAATCCTTGTAACATTTGGATTTTCCTCAATTGGTTGTAAAATTTAATTTGCACAAGTAGATGTCAATCTCTTTGCATACACAATTGTATTTGTTGGATTCTTAACCCAAGTAACATCATGATGAGGTTGAGATTTTTTTTTTAAAAAAAAAAATCTTTGAAAATTTTTATTAAAATCTTTTAAGAGATAAAAAGAAAGAAATGATTTTTTTTTTTTACTTATATAATATTTTTAAAGAAAATGAAGCTTTTCAATAATTGAATTTTGAGTTTTTGCACTGTAAAAATATATTCTCCATTATCAAATTAAGTATTGTAGAGTTGAAACCAAGTGGGGCTATTAAAGTGATTGGATTATGGCAATTAAATATAATTTGATTGGTTTCTTCATTTTTGTGAGGTGTTGAGAGTTTTTCTATTTACTATTATGATAAAATGTTTCCTCAATACTATAAGAGATATTAAAATAAAGAATAATCGTTGTTATACAATATATATTGTTAATTTCTCTAACTAAAAAGATGCTCCATTAAAATAGAGTCGGAAATTTAAATGTTAAACCTTTTTCAACTTTATTCATAAAAGTTGGGTATGATTTAATGTATGTGTTAGGATGGTTAAAAAATTACCATGTAAATTCAAGGTGAGCACAATTTAATATAATTTGAAAATTAAAAATCTTTAAAATCGAGGATTTAAAATGAAAGAACTAAAATTAAATCAAAAAAATTTATTATATTAAATTATTTGAAATTTTTTATTTAATTGTGTTTCAGTAATTCTAGATTATTGAATTTGATTAAATTTAGTTCACTTAATCGGAAATTGAAGATTTTAATAAAAAAATCTAGTTATAAATGTTATAAAATAAAAATGATAAATTCATTTGGTAATTTAGGACTGTTACTGTATGAGTTATGAAATCTGTGGTTTAGACTAACTGTTTTCACTTTTTTCTAACTACTGTGGATTAAAATTTTTTTGAAAAAAATAAGAAGAAATGGGCAGAACTCAAAAGATAAGATTTATCCAACATCGCAAATTATATCATAAATCTTTATTTATATTATTTCATAGATCTCAATCGATATATAATAGTATTAAATTGTATATATATTTAGTTATTCACTTTATATATATTGACATTGAATTATATATCTATTAAAATATATATACATTAACTTTTAACTACATTTTTTTTTTTTTTTGAGTCAGGTTCATTATGTAATATTAATCCGAGTTTAGGATATACGAATTGATCCAACATGATTCCACCGTAGTCCAATTCACACTTGTTATCGATATAGATTGATAACAGCTTCCATCAAGCCAAACGTGCGGTTGCCCCACCAGCCTGCTTGATATTGTTGTCTTGGGCCCCTTCTATGATTAAAGTTGGGCTTTTTACTGGATCTCTGCTCTATAAAAACTGTGTTCAATGAGCCCTTTACGTTATTAAAACCAATGTTGTTGCCATTAAATGCCTAAAGTTTTACCCAATAATAAGATGGATAGATGTATAAGCAGCTAATTCAATGTTTTTATTTTTTATTTTTCCATTTGACATTAGAAGGGCAAACTTTTTTTTTTTTTTATATTTTTTATATTCGTATTTATATTTTTATTTAAAGCACTATTAAATCTAATATTTAAGAATTTATCTGTCAGTTCAGGAAAATAAAAAATTACATTAAAAATAGATAATATATATTTCCCTTTACCTTTTCATTTTCAATTAGCTATAAACAAATAAGTTGGAATGAATGATTAAAAAAATTGAATTTTAAGCAATATTTTTTAAAAAATATTCATAAATAATAATTATAAATATTTAGAAAATTAGAAAAAAATATGATAAAGTAGCGAAAAGTGGTTTCAAGATATAAACTTCGAGTAAAATACTGTAATTTTTAAAAATTTTTCATAAAACAATTTAGTTTTAAGTTAAATCAATTTTATTCAATTTTAATTTTGATCCATTTTTAGCTCTTAATTGAATTGATTTATTCATTAATTTTTTATTTTATCAATTTAATCTGATTTTAAAATATTAAGTTAAAATAAAGTAAGAAAAGTTATATTATCCGATTAAATTAAAAAAAGAAATCAATATCTAAATATAAACTTAAAAGAAAAAAGAAAATTGTATGATTGGAAATCTTATTTCAAATACAGCATGATTGCATGCTCCAAAAGTGAGACGTAATTGTCTATCTCAATTAAGAAATGACGAGCACCACACAACTCTAAATTATTGGTGGCTTTAATAGAAAGAAAATATTGGGTTGGCACAAGAATGTTCTTTTTTTAAAAAAAAAAAAATTATTTTCAGTTTATTAGCTTATGCTTACAAGTCAAGGATTAATATTTTAATCTACACTATTAGAATATATTATTAGGAAGTCGGCTGAACCCTTTTGGACGCATATGCAATTCAATTAATTATACTAATTAATTGAAGATAGTGATAAAGATCTTAACCAAAACCTTTAGAACCACACAATCCACTTTCTAAACTATTTCATAAATTTTGTGCTTTACCTACCAATTTCTAGACTATTCACAACCCAATTTCTTTTTCTCTTTTGTAATATTTCCAAATAACTAATTGATAATCATTAAAAATTTTATGTTACTTCTAAAGTTACACTTAGAGTTTGACATTAATTTATTTTAAGATTTTTTTTTACATTGAATAATACTTAAATTTAAAAATGTTAGGTTTTGTATTTTAAGAGATGATTATCAAATTTTATTTTTTTAATATTATAAAATTTAGTTTTAAAGAATTTCGAGTTTCTCTATTTATTATTATATTTGATTAAAGATATTGTCACAGATAAAAATAAATGTAGGACAATCTAAAAATAGTATCATCTTAAATATTTTTTGTTAATAAAATTTCAATATATTTTAACTTCTATTTTTGGAAAACTCTTTTAAACTCAATTAAGTGCAAGTAGAAAATTAAGAAAAAAATATTTTCAATGATAGATATTATGTTTGAAATCTTTTTACCATTCAAGAATAATTCCATTTTTTGACAAAAAAAGATGTTTTTTTTTTTCAGTTTTATATTTTTTAAATTAAAATTATATTGAAATGAGAAAAAACTAAAAGTATTCTTTTATGTAAATAAAAAAAATTGAAAATTCTAAAACCTACCAAAATGCATAATATATATAGTTCAATTCAATTTATTTTTCGTTATAAAATATTTTTTTACAGAATTTTAATGCCAAATTTTCTTTAAATTTTAAAAAATTATATTATTTTAAGATAATCTCATTCTAAATATTTTTTTTTATCTTTTTACTTTTTATTTATTAATTTTTTATTGAACGTTTATTTTAAATTATTTATTTTAGTATGAATAAAAGAGCTATGACGGGTATAAATGATTTTGCTCTTTTAGTTGGAGTAAGGTATGAAAATGATTCTAACCTAAGTAAATGAAGACATTTAAGAGATTAAAAAATTTAAATGTGTTTAGCTTTAAATGATAAGAGTAAGATGTAAAAAATATTTATGTAGGATAAATATTAATTATTAGTTTATGAATCAAATAATTAATTATAATACTAAATAATTAATATTAAAATCTGATGATTGTAATTCATAATGATATGGTAGTGTGAATGGTACCCTATTATCATTATGTCTCAAATTATCTGCTTGGAAACAATGAACATAAGTCACAATCCCTCTCATATGCAATATATTGTTGTCAAGTATATACCCACTAAAGATTTAAAGTGAATTGACAAGAGTTTGGACCAAAGAAGAAGCTATCAACCAACCAAATATTATGTTGTCTAGAGGGACCAAACTTTGGGGTGTAGCAAGAAGATGGAGGAGCCATAAGAGCATAGGCCCTCAGAATTTAAGGTTTAAGGCCCCAATTTGTGCCACAGAAAAAAATATATTGGTATTATATTTATGGGCCCCTATAGTCCAATTTAGTGGACCTTTTAGGTTGACTTGGTTCAGTCTGGTAGTGGAAAATGCCCTTTCTAAGGGACGAATACAGCCGCAACAGTGTGTTGGTTTGTTGGCGCTCATGTTCTGTCCATTGTTACTTCAGCCATGGAACCTTAGCGTTTAGGTCATCGACACTGGCCCACTCGTGGAAAGCGAAGCCCAACTTAGTCCATCATCCATACAAGAATTACTTCGTTCGTCCCTTTCTTATTTTTTAATACACTATTATATTTTTATTTAAAAAATAAAATTCACAAGGTTATAAAGCTATGCTTGAAGTTAAAAAATTTTAGAAAAAACACGTAAAATTCAAGAGGTCCGAGATGGGTTATTTCTTTCTTTTATACAATTTTAAACGTTTACTAACTAACACATCCAAACACAGTCATTGACGGCTATGTTGAAAGTTATAATTTTTTGTGTTTCACAGTTGCAGATATATGAGTCTTCATTTGATAGTTTTATTATGGTTGGACATTACATCATTAATCAGTCAACTATAGTAAAAGGGAAGGATAAAAAATGCAGAAAAATAAAAAGTTTGGTCACAGTGTGTGTATATATATATATATATATATATAGACACATACACACCAAACTTTTCCACTCGAATTTACTCTTTAAATATAACTATCTAATTCATTAATTTAATGAGTATCACAAACTTGTTATAGGAAAACTATTGAAGAATTGACATTAATAATTGAGTTTATGCTAATATGGTCTTTTTTATAATACTATATTTGATGAAAATCTCTATAATAAATGATAAAATAAACAAAATTATCAAAAAATTTTATGGTGAAAAGAGAATAATGATTTTAGAGTTGAGTTAATAAATTATTATGGATTTCATATTAATACTTTTATAAAAAAAAATTAATTAATGTTATATGATTACTTACAAATGAAATATCTTTTTATTATTCTTAAAAAATATTAAAAAAATAAAGTAATCACTTTAGTAATGTAAATAAAGCCTTCTCTTTTTCTTATTTTAACAATAGTTTATACTCAGTAAAATATATACAATAGAATATGCACTCTCATATTAAGGATTAAAAAAAAATGGTGAAATGAAGAACGTTTAAATATTGATCAGGATTTATGTAGAAGAAGTTAAAAGCATTTCTGCAGTGATGAAAAGCAACTTTTTGACAAACTCTTCCAATCTCTTCTCATACTTTTTGACTCTTACACTTTAAATAGCAATTCTAGAAATTTGGACAAATCCCACTAACAACATTCTTTTTTGTTTCTTTTCACTTTCCTATTCCCTCCTCTTTCAACATTGGCTGAGATAAGAAAATGTTCTCTCCCAATCTTATTTTACTACTGAATCTCTTTTTTTTGTTCAATAAGATACGTAACACTAGACATAACCTAATAACAGTGAAGTACACTTTGTGAAAGTAGAAGTCTCAAGTTTGTTTCTTTCATTCCCTATTTTGGTGAAACTATTGAGAGAGAAGGGTTATCCGGGAGCTACTTTCAAGAGAATTGAAAGGAAAGAGCTATTTATTTGAGTTATTTACAAGAAAAAAAAATATTAATGTTGCATGGCATAGATAATGTTGATTTATCTAATTAATCCTATGATTAAAAAAGAAAAAGTTCAATTACTTTAGTAAAGATATGCCAAATGTAATATCACTAGCTAGGATTTGGCTTGATCACTTTGGTAAGCACGCCATCTCCCGTCTAAACAAATTAAGCATGGCCAAATCATGTATTTTCGTGCTTGAATAACCTTGAATAGATAATTGCAATATGGCATAGTGGGAGAAGGATGGAAGATGAAGATGAAGAAGAACCCAACAAGAAAAGAGAGTCCTTTTTTTTCTTTTTTTAAGTGCAAGATGTGTGAATATATACGAATTCGTAAAAAAGGTCAATAGTCTGCCAGAGCCAGACATGTGAAACTGATATCCAATAACATGCATAACTGGCATACAAAATACCATTTCTTGGACCCACCCACTTTTAGAGTGCTATTCAACCTAAAGATGAGTTTATCCATTTCCATACTCAAATACTAGTTTAATTTGATTTAATTTTTTTTAATCGAATTCTGACCAGATATTAATATTTAAAAATTATTAATTATAGTTATATTATGAATATGAATTAAAATTTATATTAAAATTAAAAACCAGTCTAAAATTTAGAATATATTAAGTAATCATGCCATATAAAATTCAAACATTTTTTCTTCATACTGTTGAATTTGCAGTTTTTTATTCTAAAAAATATTATGCTATGTCCAAAATAAAGAATGGGAATATATAAAGGGATTTAGAATTAAGAAGATTTTTTTTTAGAAGGATGAGAATAATTCTTATTTATAAACTATCAAATACAATATTATCAATATATATAAAAAAAATTAAAATTTACTATTAATAATAAATTATATTGTCATCAAGTATGTTGAATATGATATGAAAAGTGATATCTTTCTTTTAAAAAAACACAGTTATATTGACAAAATATTAAATTTTGCATAATAATAAAAAACAAATTCCACTTAATGGTTATATTAAGTTACAATTCAATACTTTGTTCTTCAAGTTAGTCTAGTTAAATTATTATAAAAAACTGATCGATCATTTCGATATTATTATAAATCAATCATATAAGGGGATGATAAAACAAACTTTCGTAAAAAAAAAATAAATAAAAACTCTCAGAGTTACAAAACAAAATAAAGAAATCTATAAAATAAATATAGATTTACATACATTGAAATGAAAATAAATAAAGTAATAATGAAAATAATAAAATTATGAATTACAGTAAGCGATTTGGTTGACGATAACTCCTATAAAATGAGCAAAGAAAAAAATTTTGAGATAAAATGTGAAAATAGAATACTGAGTATAAATTCAATCTTACTCACATCGCATAAGAATTTTTTATTTTTTTAAGGAAGGAAGAACAAAACTATTCTCCTACATTACACACATTTTATATAGAACATATATACCATAAATATCATGTGAAAAGCAAACTACACAAATTTGGGCAAATCATTAAAATAATATATTCAATCTCTTTGAATCTTTTAAAATGCACCACTATAATGATTTTTCTTTTTATAAAATTTAAATTGTTCAAATTAATTTTGAGAGAGACAATCAATCATTAAAATGTAAATAAGTATTTAATAATGATAATTATTGCAGTAGTTACACATCTCATTTTTATCATTTTTCAAAAGTACAAAGAAAAATATTTGAATTTAAAACTTTCTGATAATTTTTCCACAGTTAGGCAACCGAACTAAATTGAAAACCAACTCATACAAATTCAACTATAAAGAAACTTAATAGAAAGCTTAATCATATTCATTGACTATGATGAAAGAAACCATGATTAAATTCCAAACATCCTCATATTATTTCATCAATTTTTCATGGCTATGCCCCGAAAATGTTTACTTAGCATCAAACAGTCCTCATCTTTTCATTGTAATATCAGTGTCTTTTTTTTTTTTAAAAAAAAAGAAAGAATGCTTATATTAAAAAAGCAAGAAGGCAAAATACAAACAATTATCCCTTCGATTACCTTATTAAAAAAAATTTTCAGAAAAAAGCAAGACAAAATCATTAAAAAGAAAAATAGTGCAATCAATACATGGAAGATACATTAACGCCCGCTTATCAATTACAAACACTCAGAGAAAATAAAGTTATAAAGCCACTGCAGGCATTCATCCTCAACAAACACTTTATCCTTAGCTAAAAAACTGTCAAATTACGCAAGAGCATAGACAATATAATTACTTGTCCTCCCACCCGTTTGAAAGGAAATCATACGAGCCTCCTCTGCTAGAGAACGCACGTCTTAGGCCAGTAGATCCACCCCATGTAGTGAATTTGGGTTATTAATTAGGGTAATAGCCTCAAGACAATCGCCCTTAACAAGGATATCTTGTATCCCGCAATCCAAGAGAGCATCAGGCCCCCCCTTACTGCCAGCAACTCACACTGTAATACCAAACGACTAACAAAACGAGATTGAGCTAGGGAGACCAAATAGTGACCGTCTGCATATGTATTCTCTATGCTAAATGTATTCTCTATATTATTTTATCTCTATATAACGTATTTTCTATGCTAAATGTATTCTTTAAGCTAAATGTATTTTCGATATTATTTTCTCTCTATATCATGTATTTTAAAATATATGTGATATAATATTTCTCAAATTTATTTAGCACTCAATGTCTTACTATGTGTTAAAGTATATCACAAGAAAAATAAACATATAAAAAATACGTAATACTTCTCATGATATTTTGATCAGCTTTTGCATGGCTATAATTTGACATATTATTTAAAATATATTTTAAAATGTTACTAAAATAAAATATTTATATAAACATGTTATTAAATAAATAATATTTATTTTTAAAAATAAATTATATATGACAACTATTTTTAGCATTATATTTTTAATTTCATATTTTATAGTTTATTTAATAATTCTTTATTTTTATTTATAGTTATTTTTAATTAAGTAGATTTATATAATCACTTATATATTAAATAATAATATCAAATTTTTATTTCAAACAAATAGGTAATTGACAAAAGATAATCACTCATTTAAAATCAAATTGAAATTAAAATTAATTATATGTATTGATTGATTATTGACTATTATATCTCAAATATGATCTAACTTTCATATAAATTTATATCGCATTATAACATTATATTTAATAAACATCTTCATAATTAATAAAAATATAAAATTATCAAAAAAAAGAATTACAATAAAGATTATATGTATATATATATATGGACTAGCTAGCTAGTACATATAGCTAAGCAACCCCATCCATCAAGGAGAGACCGAGTTTGAACCCGGCTCTTAAAGAGGATGTCCACTCCCTTTTTGCAACTAGAGCTATCTGTGGGAAACAATAATATCATATTTAGAAGCGATTCAATTCCTTTTTGCCATTAGAGCTACTTGTGAGGGACGATAATCTCATATTTACAACTGAGTCAATATGTGGATATTAGGTTTGTTGAATTTATATTGGTAGTATATACTCTCAAAATATTTTCTTTTATAAATATTATATAATTATTTATGGATAAAAAAATTCCCTTTTATTTTATAAAAAATGATTACTATACTTCTTAAACAAGACTAAAATAAATCTGTAACAAAAAAAAAAAAACCTGGAAATATAAATAAATTTGATTTATTTTCTTTCGTTGGCAGAACAAGATATGAAATAAATAAAATGGAAGGAGAGAGATCTGACAGCCCAATGCGAAGCAAGTGAGATCATTTATAACGGCACTACTTTTTTCAAAAAAATGTTTTTTACATTATTATCACTATTTTTGTATTATTATTATTATTAGTATTATTCCTCGTCACGAATACACTGCATTTATCTTTATCAATCACAAATCACTAACTCTCCCTTCCTTTGAACGCATAAATATCATTCTCACAAATCTCCACACCATACCCCGAGTTCTAAATTACCCCCCAGTGACTCATTTTCTCCTGTCTTGTCCCTATCTTGCGCCTCATACGTGCAGCTCACTACCCCACACTTAGTGTTCTATCTCATAATTTCTTTCTTTTGCCTCAGACAACTCTTCCTCTCTCTCATTTTCACTCCAACACCCATAACCCATCAAATTTAATTCAATACATATACACCCCTTTATATATAACTAAAGGAAAATTTTGAGACCAAGAACACCAAACAAATATAGCTTTCCTCCTCTTCTTCTATTGACTTGTTTCTTGCTCCTGCCACCAATTTGCATACATTCTTTTCCTTCTTTTTTTCGGAGTCAAAACTCTAAAGTGGGCTTCCTTCCTCCTCCTCTTCAACCTTAATGAAACTGAAACCAAGATAAATACAGTACCATCACTGCCCATCCCTCTGTCTCTCTCTCTCTCTCTCTCCTTTGAATCTAAACTATTGGAAAGAAAAATAAAGAAACCAACAACTTAGTAAACCTTTTGTAAATGGGTAGTAGTAGTAGTAGTACTAGTGTTTGTTCTGTTCTCTTCTTCCTCCTCCTTGCGTTCACTAGTACTCCTTCAACATCAGATCCAAATGATGAGTCGTGCTTAACCCACCTCTCACAATCCCTCAAAGACCCAACAAACTCCCTCCAAAACTGGACAAAACCAAATCTTGCAAACCCATGTTCAGGTTTCAATTCCTACCTCTCTGGCACCACCTGCAACAATGGTCGCATCTACAAGCTTTCCCTCACCAACCTATCTCTTCAAGGCTCCATCTCTCCCTACATATCAAACTGCACCAATCTCCAAACCCTGGACCTCTCCTCCAACTCCATCTCCGGCCATATCCCTGCAGATTTACAGTACTTAGTCAACCTTGCTGTCCTCAATCTCTCCTCTAATAGACTAGAAGGAGAGATCCCACCGCAGCTCGAGTTATGCGCGTACCTAAATGTAATTGATTTGCGTGACAATTTGCTCTCTGGTCAAATCCCGCCGCAGCTGGGGCTTTTAGTACGGCTGTCGGCTTTTGATGTGAGCAACAACAAGCTGTCCGGGCCGATTCCGGCATCGTTAGGGAACAGGAGTGGGAACTTGCCCAAGTTTAATGCCACTTCTTTTGAGGGAAATAAGGATCTTTATGGGTACCCTTTGCCGCCTCTGAAGAGTAAAGGTTTGTCCGTTTTGGCCATTGTTGGGATCGGATTAGGAAGTGGTTTTGCTAGTTTGGTGCTTAGTTTTACTGGGGTCTGCATTTGGTTGAAGATCACTGAGCAGAAGATGGCTCTTGAAGAAGGCAAGA